>WSYH01000929.1:45755-90537 GCA_036426205.1 Ascaphus truei | reverse complement strand
GTATACAGTGCCTAACATCTATGGGCAAAATGAATTTTATTTCTAGGTGCCCTAGAACAGAAGTTCCCACGCCAATTGACCTAGTTCCCACGCCAATTGCGCGACCAGGCAGTAAAAAAACAGTGCAGCAAGCCCCTACATTTGTTACACTGTCAAAGGAGCAAATGGAAACAATGTGAGGCAATTCAACATGTTCTTTTATTGGTGGGGTCAGTAGAAAAACATTTATTTACAAATACAGTACAATGTTGACGCATTTTAAGTAACATCAAAGAAACCCAGTACTGTATAAAGTACAGTACAGTGGGATGGTGCGCAACACTGTCAGTCAGACCTGCACCAGTTCAGTCCTAGAGGGCAGCAAACAGGGCAGGTTTTCAGGGCAACATTGAAAACCGTGCCTGTTTGCGGCCCTCAGGGACTGGAGTTGTGCATGTCCTGTGAAAAAAAACACACAACAACATCTCCTTTGTTTAAGTACAGCAGGGACTGTAGGGCAAAACATGTAGAGTACAATACAGTTCAGCACAACAGTATGGTCTCACTGAAAGTCCTCCACATTGTCCATCCATGGCCGATTCCTTGCATGGCGCAAAACGCCATTAATGCAGTCTCTAACGCCTTTCATTACAGGATCTGTAACTGTATAAAAGCGCCGCAAACTTCTGTTCTAGGGCACCTAGAAATAAAATTCATTTTGCCCCTAGATGTTAGGAACCCCCTAACTTGACCCCAACAGGGTCCGAGCAGTAATGGCGGCGAGAAAGGGTCACGCCGGCGAGGAGGGTCCTATCATTGAGCGTAATGGCAGAGAAAGCTTTGAACCGGCTAAGTCAGAATGAGCAGAAACCTGGAACCCACAACTCCGTTTCTGTTCGACCTAGAGGGCTCAAATTCGGTCACCATGTAGTCCTAGTTGTGGCAGGATTGCATGGCAAATTCCGACCCTCTTGTGGCAACAGAACAGTGTCAGGGAGATGTTAAAGTTCAGGTTTCTGCCAATGACTTGCATGGCAGAAAAAAAGCCACTTTGGTAATGTGCTTTTAAACTGTCTTTTGGTACCTCCGGTTCCGGGGGTCATGGAAGGCTGATATTTTGCCACTATGGCAAGGGTCCTCCCGCATGAGGACCAGGTAAATTTCAACCCGCTCAGACCCACAGAACGGATTATTTTACATTATATTCACGCAATTGGCGTGGGAATTACTTAGGGCCTCGGTCAAGTTCACGGGCAATTTGCGTGGGAACTTCTGTTCTAGGGCACCTAGAAATAAAATTATTTTTGCCCATAGATGTTAGGCACTGTATACCACTGTACAGTATACTGTGGAAGACACATAATGAAACGATACTGAACATGTAGAATAAATGCATAGTTTTATTTATTCTGATTTATTACACAGTATACTGTACAGCCGGAAAACATCAGCATACAGCATACAACTCGAGTTATGACCAATCTAGTTCTTTGAGCATTTCGCAGTGATGTGTGTTGTAGTTGCATTGGAGAACGAAATGACAAATTGAATTGAAGAGGGTGTCAAGTTTGTCAAGGTGGGTTTGTGGTGCCGAGCCATATACTACAGTGGCGAAAAACTTTATTCTAACTCGGCTAGCTCCGCGAATTTCAGAATATCCCGGTGATGTGCGGTTTTGTGTCATTTTCTCCCGGGGTGTATAGCGTTATTTTCGCGGCTGTGATTTAAGCATTTTATTCCCGCTGGCTGCAATACTGCAATGTATTTTTGCCCATCGATGTTAGGCACTGTATACCACTGTTACAGTTATACTGTGGAAGGACCATATGAAACGATACTGAACATGTAGAATAAATGCATAGTTTTATTTATTCTGATTTATTACACAGTATACTGTACAGCCGGAAAACATCAGCATACAGCATACAACTCGAGTTATGACCAATCTAGTTCTTTGAGCATTTCGCAGTGATGTGTGTTGTAGTTGCATTGGAGAACGAAATGACAAATTGAATTGAAGAGGGTGTCAAGTTTGTCAAGGTGGGTTTGTGGTGCCGAGCCATATACTACAGTGGCGAAAAACTTTATTCTAACTCGGCTAGCTCCGCGAATTTCAGAATATCCCGGTGATGTGCGGTTTTGTGTCATTTTCTCCCGGGGTGTATAGCGTTATTTTCGCGGCTGTGATTTAAGCATTTTATTCCCGCTGGCTGCAATACTGCAATGCCGTGTAAAAACGCATGGGGGCATTTGCGAGCTGTTGTCTTTGAAGTCTAATACCTTCGCGGTTCAACCTACAGTACACAGTCTGTGCGTGCGCGCGCAGTAATAGTAAAATTGCATATTTAATTTATTTTAAAGTACAGTACTGTACTGTACATGCTCGGACCCTGTTGGGGTGAAGTGAGGGTGTTCCTAACATCTGGGGGAAAATGAATTTTAATTCTATGGTGAGTACTGTCTTGTTGCCGTATTATTTTGGTGGGGCTGGCTGGGTACTTCTTTAGGGGGCTGACCATTACTGTACATTAAAACTTTTCTTTTGTTTTTCCTCAGAAAAGAAAACGGCTAATGGGGGGATCTCAATGTATTACTTCACGATAAAACATCTTATAAATAAAATAAATAAATAACTGTGGTGTTGTGTTTCTAAACATATATACAAACACAGTGTTAGTATATCAAATTATAATCTCCCAAAATACCTACTGTTGCGGCCCCTTTTAACTTCCTACATCCCCGAATTTTTTCGGGGATGTTTTCCGTATGGCCCGCACTATGCCGCATTCAGCCGCATTCATGGCTAGATAGCGCTAATAGCGCTAAACAATGAAACCGCTCGCGGCGCCTAAAACGGCCGGAACATGCCGCATCTGCCCGCGGTTTTAAAAATCGCGTTGAAACGGCCGCACGAGGCTATAGGCGGCTGCCACTGTAGGTGTGGATGTGTTGTCAGTTTAACATCTATTCACATAGCCAAAAGGCTTGCGAAAGGAAGAATACCCCACCAGAGGGGAAAAGATGGAGAAGGGGGGGGGGAGATGGGGAGGACGGAAGGAGTTGGTACAGGAGTAGAGGGGGAAGGTAGAAATGACGGGGAAACTGAAATGAATCAGCGCCTGAAAGTGCCGTTTCCTTCCTCAGCTGAAGGAGTGAGCACAAGTGCCCCACAGATGAGGCTGCCACTTGTCACTGCAAATCCCCGACCACGCCCCCTCCCGTCGCAAGATTCTCCTCTCCTCACAGACCACAGATCGCGGTTAGCGCTGTGACACGCGCCGCCCCCCCCCCCCCCCGCCGGGCGTGCAGACATTACTGGGACCGCAGCCTAAATGCTGCAGTCGCATCAATTTCGTCACACGCAATTGCGTCATGGAAACCTGACGCGCCTTTCGTTCCATGGGAACTTCTTCGTGGATGGGCGTATCTTTGCCTTGCTCCTTCTACATATACCTCCATGTGTATTGTGATTGGCTCTGGCTGAGCCAATCAGGGTCCGCTAAAGTCGGACAGTAAGTGGCAGCAAAGCTGTTATATAACGAGCCCAATTAAAAACGCTTTAGCATACATTAAAACCAAAACACAAAGCAGCTAAATTATGTGCCTTACATCATATATTAAGGCTGGGTGAGTAAATAAATTATGCACAGGCATATAAACATTACCAAACCCTTATTGACAAGTGTGAGAATGTTGTGTCGGAATATGGCGTCATGAGCACGTCATGCACGCGACTGAGGAGGCAGCTTCAGTTTGCAATCAGTTTGAAGACTCCACATAACTTCACAACTACAATACTTACTAGGAAGCTAAACTATGTTATGGGCCAACTAAGAAAGCCACTAGTGGAGACAGCTTTGGACAGAAGTTTATAGGCGAATCTTCCGAACATCGGTGCAGTTCTGTGGCAGTTGCTCACGCGTGTCACTCACTGCATGCCAAGTGATTAGACCAATATATTATTAACACACAGGGATATCCTCACCGGGGAGGAAAAACGTCAGCGAGCAGGGCAACAAATTGGCAAAGGCTGGACTGTGGTGAAAAAATAATTTATTCTTGCATGGACATTAAAAAAAGAGTGAGGAGATAGCAGTTGCGGTGAGGATATCCCTGCTTGCACTCCCACACAGCTGGAGCACGCAGAACAGAAGAAGAAAAAGAAAAAAAACGGATGGATTTTACAGCTATCAGTGAGTAATTTCACTTTGTTTTAAATGGAGCTTCCCCAGGAGTTGCAGTCTATGCAGTGCGGGACTCATGTATGGGGTCTAGGTGGGTTTTAGGACTTCCCCCAGACAGCCCTTCACAGTCGCCGCCAGACCGCATTCCAACTAGGGGTGATTTATTGTTCAGCTCCCTCACTTCATTGTGTTTTCCCGATAAAGCAGCAATCAATTACTTTAGTGGTTTCATGCCCTGCAGCACTAGTCAAATTGAGGGACCGCTTACCTCAATGTTCTGTTCATATTATTAACACACACTGAAATCAGGAGTTAATTGTACTTAACAGCATTTGGCATGTACAATCTGTGTCTCTTTAGCTGGCATTAATATCTCAGCAAGTTAAACTACTGTATGATGTGAGCCAATTTAGCCAATTGAGCTGTCACTAGGGATTTTCACTGTACACTAAGATCAGACTTCCATATGAGATGTGTACACTGTGAGGATTTGTTTCAGAATACTGTAGAAATTGACCTCTTATGGGGTTCCATGTCTCCTTATGTAGTATCAGTGCTTTAGCAAGCTAAACTACATTGTGGGCCAAGTTAGGCAACCACTACTTGAGACATATTT
The DNA here is from genome assembly GCA_036426205.1 of Ascaphus truei. NCBI lineage: Eukaryota > Metazoa > Chordata > Amphibia > Anura > Ascaphidae > Ascaphus > Ascaphus truei. Next base: position 85,758 of record WSYH01000929.1, on the reverse strand, counting down.
AGAGACTTCTAGTCCTATAGTGTTTATTCAAGACAGCTAGCACTTCGCCAGTTCTATTTCTTAGAATAGAGCCACTGTCGAGACTTCCAGGGACGTCACCATGTATGGACACTTGAGAAGTTGGCTCCGGAGCCCTCCGCTGAATAGCACATATAAACAGCACCAATTGGAAGACATTTCGCCCCAAACAAAAAGAAAAGAATAGGGGAAGGCATAAAGAATGAGCAACAAAGTCAAAAGAGCATCCCAGCAGAGTGTGTCTAACTATTTTCCACCAAGTCAGAGGTCCGCAGGGAGCTGCGAGGCTAATCAAGATGGCGGCCTGATGAGCACGAGGGAAGGCCCTAGTGGTACTCCAGATCAGGAGATGGACGGAGTAAGCACAGAAATGAACAAAAATTAACTGGAAGCCTTATTTACAAGAATGCGCAAAGGGTTCCAGGAAGACCTTTCTAAGGCAGTGAACACCTTAAGAGCGGATATGAATCTGCTGGCAGCGAAAATGGACACCCTAAATAACAAGGTGGAAGCGCTGGAGCAAGCCCGCTCCTCAGCAGAGGACGAGATCAACCGGCTGCATTGTGACATTAGAGCGCTCAAGGAAAATGCGGAAGAACATGGTTGGGGGGGTGGGGGGATATTTTGGGGAGGTATGGATCTTGACCGATACCCTGGCATATTGTGTCTGGGGAAGGCTCCAGCGAGAACGATTGGATCCGGCCACTCAGAGTCAAATGAGAAAGCTTCCAGAAGAAAACGGTCAAAACTAAGAGAGGAACGCTTAGAGACGCAGGGTGGACAATGCTCTGGTAAAGGAGAGGGGGTATCTATCTCTCTACCAATGCCAGATTAAGATTCCTAGGATTAGAAAAGCCAACATAATGAAGTAAATATATAATGTTCTGTATTATACTGTAAGTTATCCCAGAATGTGCCCTGGGCATGCATGGGCTAATGACTGCAACAGAAGTTTCATATATAAATAGCAGACAATAATAATGCAATGGTGCCATCTAGTGATATTTTAGATATTGAGAAAAAATGATAATGTTAATTAGTACAATTTCAAGACCCAATAGAGAAAGGTTTAGTTCCCAACTAAAGTTGGTCTACAGATGAGGAAGGCCCTGATATACAATATTATGTTTAATCCTTTACTTGAGAGGTGCATACTAGATAGGTTCAATAGGAAGTTCCTCTCAGTCGTTGATCAAGCTAACTTGGTGCTTGTTCCCTAATCTCGTGGCTATGCGCCCCCCCCCCCCCCCGCCTATTTTCCTCCTCCTCCCCCTGCCTCTTCTCCCCCGCCTTGGATGATTAACCACTACTGTCCCTGGAGTTCTAGTTTTTCGCCTTACAACTCCAATCTGTCCCTCTACACTGATGAATATGTATTCCAAATACAAGATATAGATAACAAAAGAGGGAACCCCCGCAACTGTCTAAATGTAAATGTGTCGGTGCTCCATAGGTAAGTGCATATAACAACAGACCGGAGAGAAAGAACCTAGAAGGGCACTCTAAACACAGGTGGAATGGTGAACACTTTAAAACATACACTTTATTCAAATAATTTAAAATAATGGGTGATAAAATAAGAATTAAACGTTTAGATCCTTCATATGAACACTGAATGTGGTGTTCTGGATCACTGAATGCTGACTGCAAATATCCTCTATTAATGTATGTTGCAGTTTGGACCAGTGAGTATGGTGAGTCACTGTCCAAATGAACCAAAGCACCCTAAATGTCGCTGCTGTAACAGTATGTGCCAGTATAAACAATCCCTAATACGCAGAATATACAGCACTCTAGCATACAAAAAGAACCCTAGCCAGGTCTGCCAAAAAACAGTGAGGTAGTGTGACTGAATGAGTGGGATCCTGGCTATTAATATAGCTAGTACAGAGCTAGGAATACTGTAGATAGATGATAGAACATAGGGTTTGTATATAATCAGCTCAATATCACTGGCTATGAATATAACCCTAGGAGAAGTGATTATGAGTCTAGGGAGCAAAACAATAAGTCCCTAACCACAATGTGGGTATAACATACTAGGCTCACATATATAGTAACAACAGTAGGGCTGACTCAGATCAGGTAGGTATAAAGTCTGTTGTAACAGTATGTGCCAGTATAAACAATCCCTAATACGCAGAATGTACAGCACTCTAGCATACATAAGGAACCCTAGCCAGGTCTGCCAAAAAACAATGAGGTAGTGTGACTGGCTGAATGAATGGGATCCTGGCTAATAATATAGCTAGTACAGAGCTAGGAATACTGTAGATAGATGATAGAACACAGGGTTTGTATATAATCAGCTCAATATCACTGCCTATGAATATAGCCCTAGAGGAAGTGATTATGAGTCTAGGGAGCAAAGCAATATGTCCCTAACCACAATGTGGGTATAACATACTAGACTCACATACATACTAACAACGGTAGGGCTGACTCAGATCAGGTAGGTATAAAATCTGTTCAGCATCTCTCAGGTAGGTGGTGTGTATGATAACCAATCTATCTATAAGGTGGTAAACAGTACTGACCCAACACCAACTCTGTTGTCAGAGTTGATCTCTAAAGGATCAGTACTCAGTGAGAGGTAGGAGATAAATACATGGTAATGCTGAAATAAATAAACAGCTTACTGCTACCGTGTGACAGCAGGGAGAAGGATATCTTGGTTCGTGTGGGCTCCCTATAGATCATCCGATCGCAGGGAAGCACCTAATTTGAAAAATAGCGCGCTGCAGTTGTTGACGAACACTGCCGTCAGCTGACTCATGTGTGTGAAGAAGTCCTGCGCGTGCACACATCTGCCGATGTGCACGTTTCATGTAGCTGCTTCCTCAGGGCAGTACAAGGGGGGGAGAGACACACCAAAGGGTGTGCAGCTAAATAGCCCTGCGTTCATGCAAATTTCTATCCAGAGCACTAAGTCCCACCCCCTGGATATGACATCACGGCTCATTGACTAAACAGTCAGTGAGTCTGCCAGTAGCGGGAGCTACCCTCAATGTTTTCACAGGAGTGCCTAGGGAATAGTGCTCAAAACCCTGTTAAAGCATACAGTGATGCTGGTTAGGGACAAACAGGACTGGATAAGTCCTGGGTGAGGGGTGTGGGTAAGTGCTGTTAGTGTAGTGTATGATGGTGCTTGTGTGTTCATGACTATGTATCTTAATAAAGTTATGATAATAATTCAGACATGGATCCTAGAACTAAACCCAAGCCCTAAACAGGAGGTCAGATGAGAGGCTAGAGGACAAGTTTGCAGGATGGATAGTATAGAGGTAGTGAGGGCCATTAAAGTTTGTTCAAATGAATGGAGAGTACATGAACCCTTCATTAAGGCCCCTGGGAGACATGGTACCCAAGGTGTAGATCCATCTCGCCTCTTTTTTAAGGAGGTCCAGGTCCCAGTCCCCTTCCGAATACCAGGTGAATACTTATCAATGCCTATTAAGCTAATTGAATCAGTATTGCCATTTTGGCAGAAATTAACATGTCTGGCAATTGGAGTATCACTTTTATTTCTGATTGTTCCGAGGTGCTCCAGAACCCTCTGTTTGAATTGTCTCCTCGTTTTGCCGACATATTTTTTGCCACAGAGGCAGGTGCCCCTATAAATTACTCCCGTGCTGACACAATTAATGAACTTGCATATAGTGTAAGTTCTGGTGTCATCATGGTTGCTGAGCTCACACTGTCCAGATCTTCTCTCCTCTCCCTGTCCACGTGGCGGTCATCTATCGACCACCTACCTCTACTCATCCCCCTTCTGCCTTTCTCTCTCACTTTGAATCCTGGCTCTCTTTCTTTCTCTCCTCAGACTCCCATGTTCTTCTCCTTGGGGACTTCAATTGATGACACTTCTCTCCCATGGGCTTCCCGCTTTCTCTCTCTAACCTCTTCTTTTGGCCTTGGACTGCAGCCAGCACCCACAAGGATGGCCACTACATAGACCTGGTCTCACTAAAAACTTTTCTCTCTCTGATTTCTCCATTTCCCCTTTTCCTCTCTCTGACCATCATCTCATCTCATTCTCTCTCTCTCGCTTCTCCCCTTCTCCACCTCCATCTTCCCCTCGGTTCTGCAGAAACCTGCGCTCTATTAGCCTACTAGACTTTGAGTCCACTTTATGCTCCTCCCACTCCTCTCTCAGCTCTGCTACAGACCCTGACAACCTGGTCAGGAACTACAACTCTGCCTAATTCTCCTCTTGATCTACATGCCCCGCCTTCTCTCTGCCGTCCTCGCCCTTCTAACCCCAGACCCTGACTAAATTTCCACACATGCATGCTGCGTTCCTTTATTCGTTCCTCTGAACGCCTCTGGAGGAAATCTCATACTCTCGCATTCTTCCTTCACTACAAATTTATGCTATCCTGCTTCAACTCTACCCTCTCGCAAGCTAAACAAGCCTACTTTTCTTCTCTAATCAACACGCACAAGTCTAACCCACGCTGACTCTTCTATGTCTTTCTACTCATACCACCCTCAGCTACCTCTTCTTCCTCCATCTCAGCTCAGGACTTTGCAGACTATTTTAGGGAAAAGGTGGAATCCATATGACAGAACATCCCCTCTGTTTCTTCCTCCTAGCCTAAACCTCTTCCTAACTCTCCTCCTGCCTTCCTTGACTCTTTTTCCACTGTCTCAGAAGAGCGATGTGTCATTGTTGATCTCCTCTTCTCCCTCTACCACTTGCTCTCTTGACCCCATTCCCTCCCATCTCCTAAAACCTCTTGGTCCTACTATAATCCCTACGCTCGCACACAGTTTTAACTCCTCCCTCTACTCTGGTACCTTTCCATCCTCCTTCAAACATGCAAGTTATACCATTACTCAAAAACAGCAAGCTTGACCGAACTTGTCTTTCTAACTATCGACCTGTCTCCCTCCTGCCTTTTTCCTCAAAACTCCTTGAGCGTCTTGAATTCTCTTGCTTGCAGTATTTTCTCAACACCTATTCTCTCCTAGACCCTCTACAATCTGGCTTCCGCACTGCTCACTCCACGGAAAAAGCCCTCACTAAAATATCTGATGACCTCCATGCTGCCAAAGACAGAGGTCATTACACTCTGCTCATATTGCTCAACCTCTCTGCAGCATTTTACACCGTGGACCACCCTCTTCTCCTTCATATTCTCCATACTCTTGGTATTCGGAACAAAGCTCTATCCTGGATCTCCTCTTACCTCTCCCATCGTACTTTCAGTGTCTCTTCTGCTAACACCTCCTCCTCTATTGATCTCTCTCTGGGGGTATCCCAGGGCTCTGTCCTGGGACCTCTTCTCTTTTCTCTGTACACACTCTTTGTAACCTAATAACATTTTTTGGGTTTAAATATCACTTCTATGCTGATTAACACACATTTACTTTTCAAACCCCGACCTTACACCTGCTGTACAAACAAAAGTTTCTGAATGTCTCTCTGCTATATTATCCTGGATGGCCCTCCGCCGCATTAAATTCAACATGGCAAAAACAGAGCTTCTTATACTTCCTTCCATACCTGGCCCTACTACCTCCTTCCATATTACTGTTGGAAGTACGATCATTCACCCAGTAGCCCAAGCACGCTGCTTAGGGGTCACACTTGACTCCTCTCACATTCAAAACATTTCTACAATCTGTCGCTTTTTCCTCCGTAATATCACAAAGATACGCCTGTTCCTCTGTTGCTCGACTGCTAAAACTCTGACTCAGGCCCTCATTCTCTCCCATCTTGATTACTGTAATGTCCTGCTGCCGGCCTTCCTGCCTCTCACCTGTCTCCCTTACAATCTATCCTTAACGCTGCTGCCAGAATTGCTCTGCTCTTTCTTAAATCTGTCTCCGCGTCTCTCCTCCTGAAATCCCTCTCCTGGCTTCCGATCAAATCCCGCATCTCACACTCAATTCTCCTCCTCACTTTTAAAGCTTTACACTCTACTGCCCCTCCTTACATCTCAGCCCTAATTTCTCGTTATGCACCATCTCGACTCTTGCATTCTTCTCAAGGATGTCTTCTTTCTACTCCCTTTGTATCTAAAGCCCTCTCCCGCCTTAAACCTTTTTCGCTGACTGCCCCACACCTCTGGAATGCCCTTCCCCTCAATACCCGACTAGCACCCTCTCTATCTACCTTTAAGACCCACATTAAGACACACTACAGAAATAGGATTACAAGAACATACAGTTATAATAAATGCGGAACAGTTTCTTAAAGCAGCAGTTTCAGTTGCCCTTTTTAAAATATGTGCATCAATACAATCTGCACACTGACAAGTGATTAGATAAGTTGCCGATCGATCCATTCTACTGTGATCGATTGGCAAAGATTCATCTCTGGGGTTCATTAAATCAGTCAAAAGAGTACCCAAGGAGAGGCGCATGCGCGACGACGGACTGAATGGACGCGTGAGCAGATAGCTCCGTTCACAGCCGACACTAAATAAATAATTAAAGCACTCGAACCTAACGGAATAGACCCAAAGTTACTCCTATAACAGCCGGATACCCTCAGGATGTCGAAGGGGACACGATCAAAGCGCCCCTCCACGGTTCTCACGGACTATTTTGGGAAGGGAGACCAGGCCCGTGCCAAAAGCCATGAGGGCCCCCCGCCAAGCGGAACGAGTCAGAAAAAGAAGGGGATAATGATTGGGGGAACCAGATTATGAGACGGCGGGATATGCAAGAGTTCTGTGCCGATATTAAAAAATGCATGCAAACAGAGGTACACTGGCGACACACTTTATTCGAGCTCGGCTAGTCCCGCGAATTCGGGTATACTCGAGTGTATTCAGGTTTCTGATCGTTTTCTGCCAGAGTGCATTGCGTTATTTTCCGGCAGGGATTTAAGCTTTTTATTCCGGCTTGCTGAAATACTGCAATGCCGTGAAAATACACATGGTGGCGCTTGCGAGCTGTTCTCTGTGAAGCCGTCCCCTATAATGAATTGTAATGCAGTATATATACTGTATTCAGTATATATATATACTGTATAACAACAACCCCTATAAGCCCTAACATACAGTACTGTACACATACTGTACAGTACTGTATACAGTATGCATATACATTAATGATACTACTGTATGGGCGGCGGGGGCGTGATGTGTTTGCAGCAGAGAGAGATCCGCTGCTCTCTCTCTGCGCAAACATCGGCACAATAAAAATTATTTTAAATACATTTTTATTGATAGTGTACATGTGCAGGGGGTCTCCGGAGCTGAATCGCGTTGGTTTNNCAGGGTCTGGGGACCCCCGCCCCCGAGATACAGCCTCCCCCTCTAGGGGTACCGGTATCCCTCGTGCGTTTAAAGCCCCCGATCACGTACGCAGCCTGTTAAACCAAGCAGAGGGATACCAGCACCCCCTAAAGGGCTGTATCTCGGGGTCAGGGGTCCCAGACCTGAAACCTTGTGCTTCTGCTCTGGAGACCCTCTGCACATGTTCAGTATCAATAAAACACATACAATATACAGTAAAATAAAAACTCGTTCTTTACCTTAGGCGGCATGCGCTATGGTAAAGAATGCATCATTTCTGTATTTTAATAATATTGTCAGTGAGCAGGGGGTTCCCTGAGCCAGAATTAATGCTCGGACCCCCCTGCTCCTGCTCAATATTATAAAAATCAGAATGCTGCGTCATTACCATATGAGCGGAAGCGCTAAGGCAATGAAGGGTATAACCCCCGTGCCCGCTTTATTGTGTGTAGTGGGGATGGGTGAGGGGGGTATTTGGCCCTTGGGGAGTTTAGGACTTGCGGGAGGGGGGGGGGTGTTGCGGGTGCACTTAACCCCTTCACGACCGTAGCAGTTAATCCGCTACGGTCCATGAAGGGGTTAAGCCCTCCCGCTACCCCCCCCCCCCCCCGCAAGCCCAAACAACCATCGTTGGGCTAATACCCCATTCACCTCCACCCTCCCACACACACAATAAAAAATCACACACACACAGCAGCCGCAAAAAATAAATAAATCTAAATAAATAAATGACAATAAATACATTTGAAATACATTTTTATTGATAGTGTAGATGTGCAGGGGGTCTCCGGAGCTGAAGCGCACAGTTTTTAGTCTGGGGACCCCTGCCCCCCCGAGAACGCCCCTTTAGGGGTCCGGTAATCAATTGTGCTGGCTGCTGCAAGTCCTAAACTCACACCCCAAGGGCCAAACACCCCTCATCCCCCCAATAAAAAATTCACCACAGCACAGCACCCCACAATTAATAAATAAATCTAAATAAATAAATAAATACATGAAGAGAAATAATATATCGTACATGTATCTAGTATATATACTGGATTTTATACAGTAATATATATATAATAACAATCCCTATACATATACAGTAATACTGTTGTATATAATATACTGTATCCTATATATACACACATATAATATATGTATGTAGATGGGTTACAAATCATACTGTCCTAAATAATGCTCTCTATACAGTACAGACAAAATAAATAATCCATTTAATAATCCTACTGATTTCTTCTGCAAATGAATGTTAACAATATACGTATTGCAAGCTACTCACCAGTAAAATACAAACACTTCCAAAACAACCACTTTAACCAATCAAGTAAACAAAATCATATATACTGTAATTACCAACCAGAAAACACACAATTTAAAACCCAAAGCTAACCCTTACAATACCAAGGATTACATCTATCTATTGTAAAAAACCTTACATTATACACAGCATTGTTTAAATGCCCCCCTCCCCCCTAATGTTTCTGTTAAACAGATTACACTGAAGGAGAGAGATATAAAGGCCTAAAGCCCCTTCCCCCCTAATGTTTCTGTTAAACAAACGATTACACTGAAGGGAGAGATTATAGGCCTAAAGCCCCTTCCCCTCTAATTTTTCTGTTAACAGATTACCTGAAGGGAGTGAGATATAAAGCCTAACCTTACCAGTAATCTCCCTCCCTGCATTGATTCGTGCAGTGTATGTAATGTGGGGAGGGGGGGACCCAATGTGCATACTGTGAGGTCTAACCACCCTCACCCCCTACCCCCAACTGTACCGTTACCCTCCCCCCCCCCCTCGTCCATGGCCCTCCGCTTCCTGCAAACAGACACAATACTTTGGTATGTTTTAATTATGTCCCCTAACCCCTTAATCACCATAGCGTTATTAACCGCTACAGTCATGAAGGGTTAACCCACCCTCACCCACCAACTCGGATGCCTACATACCCTCCCACACTAACCCCCCCCCCCCCTTGAGGCCTAACCACCCATCAGTACCACAAGGAGCCTACCCATACCGTTGGGGAAACAACCCCACCCCCTCTCCCCCAACAATAAAAACATTACACTGACCACAAAAACAGCATTATATTTATTAATACATTACCCACCCCTGTGCCCCCCCATAAACAAAGATTTATTCTTTTACATACGGGTTCAATAACGCAGCCCACGCAGTCCCCGGTGGGATGGAGGGGCACCTGTCAGAACCTACATTTACCAGCAGCCCTTTTTACACAGGTTCTGGAGCCTGCTGGTGGATCCTGCCAGCACCATGGCGCCCATGTGGTCTCCTTGGGTCACCGTGAGCCACAATTGGGGTCCCACGTAGGCCCAAGGATGTCTTGGAGCCCTGGGTCAAACCCTTAGTGTCTGCGGGGCCTCGGGTGGTTCCCATGGGTGTCTGGGGAACTCACAGGTGCTCACTACGGGTCCGCGGTGCCCCCACGAAGTGGGACACACTATCATCATCCCCCCACCTACGGGTCGGCGGTGCCCCCACAGAAGTGGGACCACAATCGTCATCCCCGCAGCCTACGGTCCGCGGTGCCCCCACAGAAGTGGTACCACACATCATCATCCCCGCATGTCAACCCGTGGAACCACCAGCCTGATACCCTTGGATCCCGAGGATACCACAGGTGGTCTCCATAGGCCCCACGCAAACCACGGAATCAAACCCTGAATGTAAAAAAAATAACCTGGCCTATACATTCAATACATACCCCCTCCCCCCCAACACCTACAGTACAATATGTGCAAAATACACTATTTCCAGATATGGATAAGTAGATTAATTGCCCATTATTAAAAACATTAACTAGCATATACAAATAAATAAGTCTACTGACCTCATCAATACAGTGTCCGTTGCCAGCAAAATCCTTGTCTTGTCCACAACATACATAGCAAATCCAAAGCCAAACATTGCAATACATTCAGATACAATAACCCTTAAACACCTTATCAGTATAACCGCAAAGTGATTAAGGGGTTAAGCCACACAGGCCGATACCCCCCTCACCATGATTGTACTGTGGCTTCATCATGCACTCTATATATATATATATTACTGTATAATATATACAGAGAGACAGAGAGAAAGAGAGAGAGAGAGAGAGATATATTATACAGTATTATATATATATATTATATACACTTGGTGCGACACACTTTATTCGAGCTCGGCTAGTCCCACGAATTCGGTATACCCGGGTGTTTGAAGTTTGTGACTGTTTCTTTCTGCCGAGTGCATTGGGTTATTTCCAAGCAGGATTGAGCTTTTATTCCCTGCTGGCAATACTGCCCAGTATATATATACTGCATACAATTCATGATTTATGCCATCTGGTAGACAGCGAAGCATTGCAGCCTATTAATCCTAATCATTATCATTTACCAGATCAGCACGCCGCCCCGTCAGCCAGGCATGAACCCAGGCTGGGAAGGCAAACGCAACGGGCTTGTCAAGGTGAGGACGGCCATTCCAGGTATCTCTGCCAGTCCATACTGGGTATTTGCTCGAATAAAGTGTGTCGGTGCAGTAACATCACACTTATATACACACCCATGATAAACAATATCAAGTACAAATAAATGTAGAAGGGTTATCAAGCACTGTCCTACAACCAACACTTCTCCATACATACACACTAATTAAAATCATTTCCTTTAATATTCAAACTGATCTCTCATCTAATCTATCATCACTAAACCCTCTGAAAGCCATTTAAACAACTTCATTACTATAAATGATGCTAAATACTATGCACCATATACATTCTGCAAATTAATCAACCAATAACAAAACTCAATTAGCAATCATATTACATCCCTAAACAATTCACCTAGATCCCGAACATAAAACCATTAAACAAATTCTCACCCTAGAGCAGAACCATTAAGCCTTTGAAAAATATAAGTACCGACAAAAATACAACCTTTACAAACCAAGCCTATCCCTGACCTCCTCAAACACACAATACGATACCAAGGATACATCTATCTAATTTTAAATACTTTAACCTCACAATAACATAACTGTAGCAGCATACACAAAATAATTTAAAACACATCTAATCCCTTTTAAAACACATAATTTCTTACCCTGTACTGTACTGTATGTATATATCTCTCTAGACATATTCTGTATACATACATACATACAGTGGCAAGAAATGAATACCCAAAAAAAAAAAATCACATGTTACAAAACCTTTTGAAAAATTAACATTTCAATAAAATACATTTCTTTACTGTAGTTCACTTACCATTACTTGCCCCCCACCGACTCCCGTTGCGCACTTACTCACGAACCAATCCACGATCATAACCCATAAATAATAAACCACAAAATAATTAACATTAAACTAAAAATCCAAATCAATCCACGGGTCTTCTGTCTGAATCCATCTTCATCTGTGTTCTTCTTTCCTTCTATCTCCTTCCACTGGCGGGCGGGGTCTTCTCCCGTCCTGCGGCCACGCCCTGGTCTCTTTCTTTCCCGGAGTCCTTCCTCCGCGGCGTCTGGCTTCAATTGAGACGACATAGGCTTTTAAAGCCTAGACGTCACATTTTGCGTCATGGTTCCCACGGTCCTGATTGGTGGACCGTGAAAACCATGTGTTTTGGCCGACAAAAAAATAAATGATGACGTCACTTAAAGGGAATGAAAGCACAGCCAATCAGAATGGCTTTGCTTCAATTGCCTTTAAGATGCCCACGCTCTGATTGGCTACCGTACCACGTGACAGGTTTTGATTGACGTCACATCCTTTCTCCCCCAAGCCCTGACACATGTATACGCTATCCAATCAGAGTAGGGATGGAGTTCCCACGCTCTGATTGCTACCGTACACACGGGACAGGTTTTGATTGACGTCACACCTTTCTCCCCCAAGCCCCTGACACATGGTATACCAAGCCACTCAGAGTAGGATAAAGTTCCCACCCTCTGATTGGCTCAAGTACCATGTGTGCACGGCCATGTTCTTTTAATGATGTCACCTAAAGCAGGCATTGGAAGCAAAGCCATTCTGATTGGCTGTGCTTTCATTCCCTTTAAGTGACGTCATCATTTTTTTTTTGTCGGACAAAACACTGGTTTTTCACGGCCCAATCAGGCCGTGGGAACCCTGACGGCAAAATTGGACGTCATAGGCCTTTAAAAGCCTATGTGTCTCATTTGGCAGCCAGACCCGCGGAGGAAGACCTCGGGAAGAAAAAAAGACCAGGGGCGTGGCCGTGATGGAAAGAGACCACGCCCTGCCCCGCCCGATGGAGATAGAAGAAAGAAGCATACAGATGAAGATGGATTACAGTAGAAGACCCTGATTGTTTTGGATTTTTAGATTAATGTTTATTATTTTTGAATGGTTTATTAATTGTATGGGTTCCTGATCGTGGATTGGTTCGTGAGTAATCGCGCGCAACGGGAAGCGGTGGGGGCAGAGTAAGGGTAAGTGAACTACAGTTAAAAGAAATGTATTTTATTAACTTGTTATTTTTTTCAAAAGTTTTTAACATGTGTATTTTTTTTTGTTTGTGGTTATAATTTAATTTCTTGCCACTGTATGTATGTATGTACAGTATACTTTATATGTCTAGAGGATATACTGTACAGTACATTCAGGTAAGAATGATGATGTTTTAAAGCTGTATTAGATGTGTTTTTATTATTTTGTGAGTTTAAATATTTTAAAATTAGATACAGTAGATGTATTCCTTGTTATGTATTGTTTGTTTGAGGAAGGTCAGATAGGCTTGTTGTAAGGTTGTATTGTTGTCGGTACTATATTTTTTTTCAAAGACTTAATTGTTCTGCTCTAGCCGTGATTTGTTAATGTTTTATTGTTCAGGATCTAGTGTGATTTGTTTAGGGATGTAAATAATGATGTGCTAATGATTTGTTTACATGTTTGTTATTGCGATGTATGTGCATAGATTTTATGCATGCATCATATTGACTGTGATTTTTTTTTCACATTGGTTTGTGATCTATATACAGTAGTTGGAGATCTTTAGGATTTTTAAAGGAAATTGAATTTTATGTAGTTCTGTATGGGAATGTTAGGTTTAGGGCAGTATGCTTTTGATAACCCTTCACATTTATTTGTACTGTACATTGGGTTTATCATTGGTGTGTAACAGGTATATAACTTGTGTGTGTGTATATATATATATTATATATATAATATATATAATTATATATTATATATCTATATACTGTCTATATCTCTCTCTCTCTTCTCCCTGTCTCTCTGTATGTATACAGTATATATACAGTATATCCAGTATATATACTTGCATGATGAAGCCACAGTACAAATTCATGGGTGAAGGGTGGGTATCGTGCCGTGTGGCTTAACCCCTTAATTTACCTTTGCTGTTATATCCGATAGGTGTTTAAGGGGTTTAATTGATATCTGAATGTACTTGGCAATGTCTTGCGGTTTTGGCTATGTATTGTGTGGGCAGAGAAGGAGAGGCCGCTGACGTCGACACTTCGTATTGATAGGTCAGTAAGTACTTATTTTATTTATTTGATAATGCTAGTTAATGTTTTAATAATGTGGCATTAATCTATTATCCATATCTGATAATGTTATTTTGCACATTGTGACTGTAGGTGTGGGGGGGGGCGGGTGTATTTACAGTATTGAAATGTATAGGCCAGGTTTAGTTTTTTGTTACATTCAGGGTTACTTTCCGTGGTTTTGGTGGGAACCTCGGGAGACCACCCGCGGGGATCCTAGTCGGGTATCCTAAAGGTGTACAGGCTGGTGGTTCACGGTGACACATGAGGGCATACTCATGTGGTGGTCCCACTTCTGTGGGGCACCCTCCGAGACCCGTAGTCTGTGGGCATACGATGTGTGGCCCACTTCTGTGGGGCACACTCCACCCGTGGTGCGGGGATTATGATCTGTGGGTCCCCCTTCTGTGGGGCACCGCGGACCCGTACTGGACACCCTGAGTTTCCCCAACCCCCATGGGAACCACCCAGGCCCCGCAGACACCTGTGGGTTGACCCGGGCCTCCCAACATCCTTGGGCACCGTGGGGACCCAATTGTGGCTCACGGTGACCCAAGGAGACCACCTGGGCGCCATGTGCTGGCAGGATCCACCAGCAGGCCTCCATGAACCTTGTGAATGCTGCTGGTAAACTGTCAGGTCTGTCCGTGCCCTGCCCTCAGCCCGGGGACTAGACGTGGGCTGCGTTATGGACCTGAATCGTAAAAGAATAAATCTTGTTTTATAGGGGGTCACGGGGTGGGTAATGTATTTAATAAATAGAATGCTGTTTATTGTGGGGCGTGCATTGTTTTGATTGCGGGACTGGGGGGGGTGGATGGGGGTTTCCCCCAAGGTATGGGTGTAGTGCCCCTGTGGGGTAGTTTAGTGGGTGAGGTTGAGGGTGGGTTAGGCCTCGGGGTGGGGGGTTAGAGTGGGAGGGTAATTGTTTCAGGTAGGCGACTTCAGAGTGTGGGTGAGGGTGGGTTAAATTACAGTTTCATGACTGTACGTTTAATAACCGCTAGGTGATTAAGGGTTAGGGGAATTACTTGTAAGTGTTATTTTTTTCTCTGTTTTACTTTACAATGCACCAGCAGCTGAGGTTGCCATGGGTAGTGGGTATGTATTGAATGTATTTTTGGTTATAGTGCCTTAACCCCTTCATTACCTTAGCGGGCTTACTCTGGTAATAAGCAGCATTTTCTGAACTTTTATACTATATTGTGCGGTAGCAGGGGTCCGTCCTGAGATTAGTATTTTGTCTCAGGGACCCCTGCTCACGTACAATTAATGAAAGATCAGAAATGCTTGCTTCTTACCAAGCGCATAGCCGCTAAGGTCAAGAATGATCTTTAATGATGTGTGTGTTTTATTATCACAGTGTAGATGTGTCAGGTGGGGTCTCCCGAGCAGAATGCACAGGTTTCAGGTCTGGGGACCCCCTGCTCCCTCGAGATCAGGCCTCTTTAGGAGGGTGCCGTACCCTCTGCTTTCCCTCTGCCTGTTGGTTTCACAACAGCCGCGGTCCACGTAGTCGGGGCTTATAATGCGAGGGATACCGGGCCCCCTAAAGGTGGCCTGTACCTCGGAGCATAGTCCCCACCCACCTGAAACCATGCGGTTCAGCTCCCGAGACCCCCCTGCACATCTACACTATAAATAAATTATTTATTATTTATTTTTTTTCAAGTATTTATTTTTAAATTTATTTATTATTGCGGGGATGCTGTGTGTGATGTATTTTTTATTGTGTTATCGGGGGTTGGGACGGGGTTTATAATGTGAGTTTTATAAATAATAAGAATATTATTTCTAGGGTCCTTATAACAGACAGTTCCCACGCCACCATTGCTGCTTCATTGCTCTTTTGTTACAGTGCTGGTCTTGCGTCATTTGCAGTCCTGGCACAAAAAGCAGTTTTGAGTACTGAGTGTGAGATAATTACCAGTCTTTTATTGCTGAAGTCGCCACCAAAAACTTTATTATTCAAATACTACAAAAAAACCGTGCAACACACAACAACGTCTTGTAGAGGTAAACATGTACTGTGTACAGTACACGCACAATTATTACTAGTATGGTCTCCTCACTGAATCCTCCCCATTTTCCATCCATTGGCCGATTGCCTTGCATGGTTGCAAAACGCCATTATGCAGTCTCTACGCTCTAACAACCCTCTCATTACAGATCTGGAACAGGTAATAGCGCTCATTTTCTTCCACAATCTTTTTTCCTTAAATTAGCAGGAAGGGCCTTTTTATGCGATTCCCCTCGTAATTTACGTTGACCCCACTGCAGGACAATGTGTAGGGAACATGGTGTGTAAATCATGATCAGGCATACTTGTGTGGTATAATGTAACGAAAACAGGGGAGCGTCCAGTACCCGAAACAATTATAAAAAATACCATAGTGTATACTGCTACAACAAAATACATTAAATGTAGGGCTACAAAGGAGGCCATTTAGGGCTGCAAAATGTCCCCCTATGGGCCAATAACGACGTATCAGGACAATTGCTCTGATGATCGCGTTTCCACAGTCAACATCTTTTCTTACAGAATAAAATTGCTTCGATAAGCAGTTTCCAAATCAATCAGCTTTCTACAGATAGATTTAAAGAAAAAGACGTACAAAGATAGAGATAAAAATGCATTAAATAAAACGGAAAATCTAGACAGAAAGATTTGTTGTGTGAAAAAAGCAAAAAACCTTTTGAGTTCAAAAAAACCTGTGAGTATCATTATTACTAACTATACAGCCCATCAGAAAAATCCTCAAAAATTTAAAATTTCATAAGGTAATGGCATATTGTTAAAAATGATTCGGTACTGTGGAGATTGTCCAACAAACCAAATGTTTTTTAAAGAGCTAAAGCCTTAAAAGATAAACTGGCCCCTAGTGCTTGCAACAAATTGACACTACTGCAAATAGGTGGCTGACACACAAATAATGGTTTTTATGTTCACTAGACATGTACGGCCTGTAATACAGGACTGGATGAAATTTAGTTTTCATCACACTGGACAGGAAAACGGTTGATGTGAAACAACTTTTAACTGAAACGATCATTTCGTATAACCTTGTTTCTTGCCCATGTGGGCTCAATATGTGGGTCACACTTCAAGAAAAGTACAACACGCATAATTGAACAGATTGGAACATAATAAGAGGGTATCACACACTTTTTTGTCCAATCATTTTTTCAAAGACATAACGTAGACATCGGTCTCAAGTTTACTGTATTGGAACATGTGGTTACCACACTGGAGAGGTGGAACAGAATCGTCTCTCTGAAAAGAGAGCAGATTTTCTGGATTTTCACACTCAAAACCACTTGTTCCACGGACTCACAATGTGGATTTTCTAATTAAAATGCTTTTTTTATGATGCTGTCCTTAATTATTGAGTTTAAAAACTTATATTATAAGCTTGTTGAAGAAATGTATAACTTAAAACAAAGAATGCGAGACTATATACAGTGTTTTTATGAATACTCTTGTGTTTTCTCTTTCTTTCCCTTGGAGACACATCGAATCGCGTTTTTTTTTTATTAAGAGAATATGTGGGGATTATTTTAGGATTTTATTGAATTAAGAGTGTTTTGCCTTTATTATATATTTTTATTGAGTAAAATTAAATTTTTATTATTATATCTTGTATTCAAGTTTAAATTGTATTTAATATATGTGTATAAAACTGGTGAATTTGTTCTCGTTGTGAGTTCAAACTCCAAACGAATAGTTCATCATGCTGTTACTAATAGGGAGAAAGGTCCGGGCCCTTGGGAAGTGGTATTATAGTATCCTCCTATTCTACGTCACTCCTGACGAAGCCGTTTCACCCGAAAACGGCGAAACGCGTAGAGCGTAGCCCTCAACGTGACATCCGAGGAGACGTCTCCCAGCTGATCTCCCGGTGGCGCCACGTGGTTCCGTCAAACCGTAGTGACGTATCGGCATCCAGTCTGCAGCACAGACAGATACCGGCGGAGAGACAACGGGCAGCGAGGTCCACGAGTTCTCGACCGTCGATGTTCTAACTCTAACCTGTTACCCACGCCTGTTTTTTTACTGTATTGTAAGCCTTAATTTTATCATTTGTGATAAATTGTGATTTGGCTTTTTACCTTGGCTCTGTTGTCTCGTCTTCTGATATCGTTCTCCCTAACTATATGCTGTTTTATGACTATATCCTTATCCAGCACTCTGTTCTCCTTGGAAGCCCTCCCTTTAATGTATTTTGTTTTGTAAGCATATACCTATGTATTTTTTAAATATTTTTCAGGTACTGACGCTCCCTCTGTGTTTCGTACATGTACTCTGAGTTTGGACCCTGAAACAGTCCCTATAAGGGTTTGATTGTTTTACTACTTTTATTTATTGTCACGGTGATTTTATATAATTTATGTTTATTCAATTTATTTTTTCATTGTAATTTGCATATAGATATCGTGTTTGAGCGCCATCTGTGTCCTTTAGATGTAAATACTTGTGTGGTATAACCAGCATCTCTCACCCTTACTTCCCCTCAGCGCGGGGGCAATCGCACAGGGAGATGTCGGGCCACTGTTTCTCTATTCGAGCGGAGTGTAGGAGGTCTTTTGGGAGCGGGTGTACTTGAGGCGACGGCAATGGTAGGGTGTCTGGGAGGAAGCTTTCCTCCGGTAGTGGTCGCCGGGTTGTCTCCTGCGTGTGTCCTTGACGGGGTTTTGTCATTTCCTCAGCACTAGCCATAGTACCTGCATCTTCTGGTGAGGGGTTGTGCTTGGTGATGGACAGGGGTCGAAGGTACCATGCATCACATCCAAATTTCCACCCCCCCTGCCTCACGCGTCGGGGAAACCGGGCATTACATCGAGCAATATAATATAATGCCGCTATGTCGTCCTCTAATCTTGTCCATCCTTTGATCCATCGCTTTTGCTCCATATGTAGCATCCGTCGATCCTACCGTTGGCTCCATTTGTAGCATCCGTTGCTCCATATGTCGCACCGACTCCTGCAGATCTAGCTTTGCCAGCACAATAGATTCCCCCCCGGGAAGGAGGAGAAAGGAAAGAATAGAAGAAGGAATCCACAGTTAGCCCATTCAGATCCGGTCTAACGACCTGCTTGTGCATGGCATCTGGAGATCTGGGGGATGGGTGCAGGGGGGGGGGGGGGGGGGGGGGAGATGAAGATGTGGGTTTCCCTGGAGATAAGCGGCATCGATGGAGTGGAGGAGGTGACCTGGGGATGCCCGGTACAGGAGAACTGCATCGTCGTCGAAGAGGGATGGAGAAGTGACCGCTAGGATTTCCCGGGGAGAGAAGTCAGATCGTCCAAGAGCAAAGGAGACAATGACTCCGTGTATTTCAGAGGCGCAGCCTCTTCAGATGGACCGGAGGATGGGTTGGGAAGCCTGGCTGAGATTTCGCGGGCAGCTACAGCCGAGTCGTCGAAGCTTATGGGAGATCAAGTGGTCTGCGGATTCGGTGATTTTGGCTGCCATTCGTCTGCTACCGGCACAGTACCCGTATTTCTTCTTCACATTAATAAGGCTGATGTGTTTTAAAACCCTTAGCCTTTGGGGTCATACAGAAGGTTTTCTTTGTTGGCCTTAGCCTGTCGCTTTGCCTTGGCTTGGAAACGGTAACTGCCTTTCTCTTTTTTCAAGTGTGGGTCAGGCCCAGCATAAGGTGAGATGGTTCTTGCGTCCATAGAACCATGGCTGCTCCATGTAGCGGGAGGCACAATGCAGTATCTGGACAATGGCTTTCAATAAAGATCAAGCAAGTGTTGGGCTATGCAACGTGTACAACCTTTATGCCTGGCGGCCCAGGTACGGTGTTAAAGTGGGTGGTCTGTAATTGAGTCCATTAACATATAAATACACCATCCATTTTGTTGGATTCACTGGCACAGTGAATACACATCGACTAAACCTCGAATATACATTCTTTGTTTTGTATTTCTTTCTACTCGCAGCAATGCCTGTTAAGAAAGATTCAAAGGATCTCAGCATGAGAATGAGGAGATTACACGAGCGGAAAACGAATTTGCTATACCAGCCTGGTTAACTGCTTCTGGCCATCGTTGTGCCTCAAGCACCTTGCTATCATGCACAAGGAAAAAACAAAGACACCGGAAAAAGGCACCAAGGTAACAAATGCGTAAGTTATTTTAATAAACTTAACCAAAAAAAATATATGAACACTGTAGTGTACATCTACAGTATACCGTATTTATATAGTATATTTATATTAGCCACCAAATGTACAAACATTATATACGGTAGTGTACTGATGTGTGGTTCAATTTATATTTTTTGTGCAGCATATACACTTTTGGTATAATTGCAATTCGCTTACACGGAATATACAGTATATGATGTGTATTATTATGATATACAAACGTAACCGTATATATGTATATTTATTATAGTACAACAGTATAAGGTACTGTTGTGTGTCAATTTATTTTTTTGTTTGTGCAGCATATCCACTGTTGGTATAGTGGCATGCATCGTACAAACGGAATATACAACAGTAGATGATGTGTATTTAATTATGATATTACAACAGTATATTTATATAGTATATTTTAGTATTACAACAGTACTGTATCTGTATTTTGTCTATTTAATTTAGTACAGCAGTATACATTTTTTGTATATTTAATTTATGTATATTACAACATTGACTTACAGTCATACAGTATACAATTTTATATTTCTTGGCATATTAATAACACATAGATCATTTCTTTGGCATTGAGGAGACTACTCTTCTGGTGGAACGATAAGTGAGGAATGATGAGAGGACGCATTACTGGTTAAAACACTCTGCAGAAAACCCACTCGACTGTACCGAGAGAGCATAAAGAATAATGAGATTGAGAATGGATGGAATATGGCCGTGTGAGGTTTGTACTGGACAGTACAGATGTACTGTAAAGTAAAGTGTTGTTTTGCAAACTGTACTGCTCTTGTGACGCAACTTTTTTTATTCATTGTCATTACATAGCGTTACCCCTTATACGGGACGCAAAACAAAATCAAAAGATTGCTACAGGCCCAAGCATGTATCTACAGCGGTTAAGATTTCCAGGCTTGCATCTTTCACTTGATGAGTCTACGTGTCGCTGGAAGAGATTTTGCAGAGTGCTTCCAAAGAAAGTCCCATAACTTTGAAGCCACGGCCAAACACCCTGTGAAGCTGCAATTTGTGGGTGTGCCTCTCTAGGCGTTGACCGGATGCATTGTCGATTTGAATGTAAATTTCTCAAATATAATGCCCCTAATGCAACTGTACTTGACTAGTGTTGCCTTACCGTATGCACTGTACTGTACTATGACACTTTTCTTTTTCTTGCTATAAGGAATCATGAATAAAGATTTCTTCCAATAAAACATTGTGCCCGTGATAGTGCGAATACATCACACAGACTTTCTTCCCATGGTCATCGCTTTTACCAGACAATGTCCCAAGCACACCGCGTCCGACGGCGCATATCCTGAGCGCGGCATCAAACTGGGTGAAGACCCAGCGTAAGAAGAGTAAGTGGAGTAGACCGTGTCCATTTATGTTCCCCACTGTTTTACTGTGTACTGTATCTCTTTAAACATGGTCCTTTCTTTCCAATCAAGATCGCCAGAAACTTCAATCCGATCGAATGGCTGGCATCACTGAAAGGACCACCTCCGTAAGTGGCGAAACCCTCCAAGAATGACGATTGTATAAAGCCCTACGGAGTTTTTTGGAAACGATGTACTCACCTCGTGGAACATGCAAATAATAGATAGACCCTATGCCGCACTGTGTTGCCCATTGTGATCGTGAAGCGCAATGGACCAGCATCAGGAAAGTAGTACAGTTGCTGAGTTTGTACATAGTACAGTATTATACAGGTCGTATGCACCGATTTTTTTTCTTTCCCATAGTCAGAGTAACAGTAAGTTCCAGTATACAGTACATTAGACTAGTTTTTGACATACTACAGGTAACGGCCTACTAACTGCTACTGGCCTCATTTTTTTTCTTTCAAGAGAAGCCTGCACCAGCCACCTACGGACAGTATTTCTACCATAATACAGTACGCACATACAGTACAGTAACAGTAAACTGAACAAGTTTTTGTTTTCTTGTCGTTCCAGGAAAAAGGGTGCCCAAGGTGCAGGGGGCGTTGTGTCCGTCAATCTGCTTGTGCAGTCAAATGGGGTACAGTATATAAACAGCAGTAATGATGTACACCAAACACAAAACCTCTCCTCTCTCAATGTAACTACTGTACAGCAACACAATGAGGGATACTTTACAGTATGAAGGGAAAAAGAACAGGATGGGTTTATTTAACCATTATCGGTACTGTGCAATATTTTACATTATACTGTATATTGATATATACTGTATTTTTATTCTAAAGGGTATTCGAGAATGTACTGTAACTGTATGAGGACCTGGTGACTTTCAACACTCTCAGACCCCAAGAAACGGATTAATTTTCACATTACTGTTATTTATCCGTATATTTTCAGTAATTTTATAAGCAGTGGCTGTTCTGAAAAAAAAACAGAACGTTACTACTGTAAAGCAAACGATGCACATCAGATTTACATTTCCTCCCATTCGAGAATGGGATTTTTCCAACGCAGGCAGGCCTCCTCTAAGGGAGGGGGATGGTGGATGATACTCTGGCTAGGCCTCCTGATCTTGAGCCCAGGGCCAGATTAACCAAAACAATGGCTTGGATTGGATTAGCCATGACTATGGATGCTTGGCCAGGGAGGGATTAAACTCTAAGGGAGGGGGTGGGGTTGGCTGAAATACTTTGAGCTGGGAACCGTACTGTTGTCATTATTTCCAACGGCAGGCACCCTAATAATTGCATGAATAACCCCCAAAGACAAGGCCCACATATCGTTACAGGATACGGTATACTGCATATACATACGAGCTGTAATACTGTATTAAACATAAGATAATCATACAGTACTGTAACAGTATGTTATTATTGTGTGTTGAGGTTTTTGAATTGCGTTAACTTGAAATTTTCATCACCATTGTATTGTACTGTATGTAAATAAAAGTTTTTTTGTGGCGACTTCAGCACTAAAAAACTGGTTAATTTAATTCCTCACATAACTACGTGAATAATACCCGCAATCACCATTGTAAATGGGTGGCAAGGATGAACGACATGTGCTAAAAGAGTTAAAATATGATATTTATCAGCGTTATCAAAGAGAGTTGATCAGAAGATTCCCCCTTAAAGTATACAGCACTCTATTGTCATTCATACCGTATAGTAAAGGGTAGACCCAAATGTTAATTGCGTATACAGTACTGTTTACCAAAAAAATCTGGTCAGGTGACCAGAATCACTGCGGATATCGAAAATAAACAATTTTATTAATTCTACATAGAATTAATAAAATTGTATATGTTCCGATTCCTCAGTTATTCTGGTCCAACCTGACAGATTTGTAGTAATATACTGCAAGACATTTTGTTGTCTACCCTTTACTACAGTATACTGGGTACTGTATGAATGAACATAGAGTGCTGTATATAAGGGGAATCCTTCTGATCAATCTCTTTGATCCACTGATGAATAATTTATCCTCACACTCAGTAACTACAAACTGCTTTTTGCTTGCAACTGCAAAGCCTCAAGACCAGCATCACATTGTAAAAAAATAGCAATGAGCGCGAAATTGGCGTGGGAACTTCTGTTCTAGGGCCCACAGAAATAATATTCTTTATTTTATTTATAAACTCACATTTATAAACCTGTCCCCCACCCCCGCTACACCCTAAAGCGGGCACTTACAGTACAGTATATATTTATTTCTCTTCATTTATTTCTTTCTTTTTAGATTTATTTATATTAATTGTGGAGCTGCTGTGCGTGAGGGGCCATGGCCCAGGAATGGGGGGGGTAACGGTACGTATTGGGTAGGGGGTGATGGTGGTTAACCTCACAGTATGCACATTGGGTGTCCCCCCCCTCCCTCACATTTCATACACTGCAACACATCAATGCGGAGGGAGATTACTGGTAAGGCTTGTAGCCTTTATATCTCACTCCCTTCAGTGTAATCTGTTTAACAGAACATTAGGTGGGAAGGGCTTTAGGGCCTTTATATTCTCTCCCTTGCCGTGTATCCGTTTAACAGAACCATTAGGGGAAGGGGCTTTAGGCCTTTATTATCTCCTCCCTTCAGTGGAATCTGTTTAATTAACCGAAACCTTAGGGGGGAGGGGGCTTAAACAAAGGCTTTGTATAATGTAATAAGGTTTTAACAATTAGATAGATGTAATCCCTTGGTATTGTAGGGTAGCTTGGTTTTAATTGTGTTTTCTGTTGTACTTACAGTATATATTATTTTGTTTAACTTGTTGGGTAAATGGTTGGGGGTTTTGGAAGTGTTGTATTTACTGGGGAGTAGCTTGTCAATTACGTATATCTGTTACCATTCATGTTCAGAGAAATCCGTTAGATTATTAATGGATTATTTTATTATTGTCTGGTACTGTATAGAGAAGCGTTATTTGTAGGACATTAGAGTTGATAACCATTCTAAGTACATGTATTTGGTATATTGTTCATCATCGATTGTGTAATACTGTATACTATATATATATATATAATATATATATATATATATATATATATATATATATAGTATGTATACAGTATATTATACATAGTATATACTGTAAAATATGTATAGGGTGATTGTTATTATATATATACTGTATATATACTGTTCCATTATAATTATACCATATATCATTTATTTTCTCTTCATGTATTTATTTATTTAGATTTATTTAATTAATTGTGGGCTGCTGTGCGTGAATTTTTTTTTATTGGGGTGAGGGGTGTGGTCTGGCCTTGGTGTGAGTTTAGGACTTTGCCAGCAAGCAGCCCAATTAATAATAATCCTAAATAAATAAATAAAATAAATGAATATAAATAAATACCTTTAAATACATCTTTCTTGATATGTCCATGTGCAATAGGTCTCCAAGCAGAAGGCGCACAAGTGTTTCAGGTCTTGGTACCCCCTGCCCCCCGAGATACAGCCCCTTTAGGGGGTGGGCCGGTATCCTCCCTCTTCTCTGCTTGGTTACAAGGCCCGACCACGTGATCGGGCCCTTAACCACAGAGGTACGTCACCCCCTTAAAGGGGGCTGGTATCTCGGGGCGCCGGGGGGCCCCCAGTACCTAACCACGCGATTCAGCTCCGGAGACCCTCTTCACATCACAACTATCATAAAAATGTCTTTTCAAATGTATTTATTGTCATTTTTTGATTAGATTTATTTATTTATATTTTTTGGGGCGGCTGCTGTGTGTTGTGTATTTTTTATTGTGGGTATCGGAGGGTGGGTGAATGGGGTTTAAGCCCCAACGATTGTTGTTTAGGGGCTTGCGGGGGGGGTAGCGGTAGGGCTTAACCCCTTCATGACCGTAGCGGTATTCACTGCTTGGTCGTGAAGGGGTTAAGTTGCACCCGCAACCCCCCCCCCTCCCTCAAGTCCCTAACTCACACCAGTGCAAATACCCCCCTCACCCATCCCACTACCTACAAATAAGCGGGCACGGTGGGTTAACCCTTCATTGCCTTACGTCAAATCCGCTATGGGACTGACGCCGCATTCTGTATTTTTAAATAATATGATCATGTAGCAGGGGTTCCCTAAGCATTAGTTTCTGGCTCAGAACCCCCTGCTCACTGTACAATATTATTAAAATACAGAAATGATGCTTTCTTTACCATGCGCATAGCCCGCTAAGGTAACGAACGAGTGTTTATTTATACTGTATATTGTATGTGTTTTATTGATACTGTAAACAATGTTCGAGGTCTCCAAGCAAAGCACACAGGTTTCCAGTTCTTGGGACCCCCTGCCACCCCGAGATACAGGCCCCTTTAGGGGTGTCCGGTAGCCCCTGCTTGGTGTTACACAGGCTGCGTGTGACGTGATGTGGCCTTTTAACGCAGAGGGATACCGGTCACCCCGCTAAGAGGGCTTGTATGGAGTCGGGGCAGGGGGTCCCCAGACCTGAAACCATTGCGCGTTCAGCTCCGGAGACCCTGCACATTACATGATCAATAAAAGATGTTATTTAAATAAGGTTTAATTGCCGATGTTTTGCGCAGAGAGCGACGTGATCTCGTACTCTGCTGGAAAAAAAAAAAAAAAAAAAAAAAAAAAAAAAAAAAGAAGAAAAAAAAAAAAAAAAAAAAAAAAAAAAAAAAGAAAAAAAAAAAAAAAAAAAAAAAAAAAAAAAAAAAAAAAAAAAAAAAAAAAAAAAAAAAAACAAACACATCTCGCCCCAGTATGTTGCAGTATTGGACTGAACATGTCTGAAGACTACTGCATAGTTTTATTTATTCTGGTTTATTACACAGTATAACGTTCGCCGAAACATCGCATACAGCACCCTATGTTCCATCGAAATCCCCCCATTAGCCGTGTTGGGTTGGGTTTTCTGAGGAAAAAAAAAATGAAAAGTTTTAATGTCCAGTAATGGTCAGCCCCTACGCAGTACCCAGCCAGCCCCACCCCAAAATAATACGTGCAACAACAGTAATCTCACCATACTATTTCCCATTCAGCTGCGCCGGCCCACTGCCAGTCCCGCCTTTCTTCACACCCCTTCGATAGTTTGCAGCGGGACTAGCCACCTGTAGTCCGCAGGTGAGGCGGGAATCGCTTAGTCAGCCAATCTTCATCAAAACTGCCGGAAATCGACTCGTCTCAGGGTTGTCACTGACAGTGGGACCGTCATTGGAACCGGTGCTGGTGTTGTGCGGGCGCCTTGCTTGGCCGGGACCTGTTCGCTTCTAGTTGGTTTTAACACTACCCTTCGCCTTTTTGCTGCCTCCATGATGCCATGATACGGGAAAAACCCTGTGGACACACACCAATACCCTCCAACAAATGGGGCTCAATACTGTGAAAACAGGGGTCACTACATAACCTTTTTCTTGATTGGCACGCTTCCACCAATGAGGAGTTTTGGCGAAATTTGTCAAAGGCCTAGTTCGATAAATCCTGATAAATTTGAACCACGTTGCCATCTTAATCCTCTGTTGCATTACATAGCGGCCCATATCAAATAAGCATATAACTTCTGTCAGGTTTTTTGGAACATGGCTGCACTTGACACCTGGTGGATTTCTGGAGAATAGTGTAACTGAAACTACAACGGTCTTTGTCTTTATTTATATGTAAAAGCCTAAATTGATACATTGTTGCCATGTCTTCCTTCAGTCTCAGGCAAGTTACAATGGCACACTGTGGTACAGTATCTTTTTTTTTTAAAACGAAACAACTGTCAAGCCACACATTACTGATTCGTCGTGGAATGCCTCTTACAAGTCATGAGTTTATGCCATCTGGTGGCATGCGAAGCAATTGGCAAGCCTAGTAATCCTATCATTGCATTTAACAGATCAGGTCCCCTCTCAGGCATGAACCGTTGCTGGGAAGGCAAACGCAACGAAGCATGCAAGAGGTGAGCAGCGGCGGATTTCCAGGTATCGCCAGGTCCACACTTGGCCTGTGCTCGAATAAAGTGTGTCGGTGCAGTCGCTACCCTGAGAGCAATATCAGCAGCATTGGTGTCCGCACGGACTTCACTGAAAAGAAAGCTGAATTCCACATCAAGTCCTTACACAAAACTGATAGGGCAACTGGCTCAGGTCAAAGATACCTACGAGACCTTCTGGCAAACAAGAGGATCGGGAGAATCGTGAGCGACGTAATAATGTTCGGATACGGTGGGTCTCGGAGGAAGAACCCGATCCCGAGGACTTTTGTGGTGAAGGGTGGCTGACTCAGAGCTTATGCCAGCAAGTCAGCACAAGAGATTCCAACTAGATCGCTGCCACAGATCCTTAAAAGATCTAGGCCACGCAGGAGATCCCCCGAGAGACATCAGTGCTCGTTTTCCCAATTATTTAAAATAAAGGAATGCCTTTTGTCAGATGACACAACGCAACAAACCCCACCACAGACCCCACATTTAAAAAAACAAATCAATACAAGTTTTCCACGATATCCCCCCACCACCCCTACTGAAAGAAAGCAACTTACACCTATACAAAAAATCCTCCGGGCGAAGGGGTTTAAATATCACTCTGGATCTATCCTTCGGCCTCCTGGTCTCCCAGAAACGGGGCATCCACCCCATACGGAGGGCAGAGGAAGGGGGAGACTTCCTCGCAAAGTTGGGCCTATGGATAAATCCCTAATTCTCAAAAAAGTGTGCCAATTGGCGTGGGTGTCAGTACCCCGCACCAGGGGCGACCACACACAGACTCATGGGCGCGGGCATTAGATCTGAATAAAAACAGACAGACCCCAGCCCCCGGTGTTAGCGTCGTGCGCGTAACAGGACAACTTTTCGCTCATAGTATAAAGTTGACCTCCCCCCGCCCAACAGGCCACCCGTTGTGGTCTCTCCCCATGCCGGCGGGGGCGTGATGTGTTTGCAGCAGAGAGAGATCCGCTGCTCTCTCTCTGCGCAAACATCGGCACAATAAAAATTATTTTAAATACATT
Source organism: Ascaphus truei (assembly GCA_036426205.1). Taxonomy (NCBI): domain Eukaryota; kingdom Metazoa; phylum Chordata; class Amphibia; order Anura; family Ascaphidae; genus Ascaphus; species Ascaphus truei. Next base: position 57,408 of record WSYH01000929.1, on the reverse strand, counting down.
TTTATTGATAGTTTACATGTGCGGGGGTCTCCGGAGCTGAATCGCGTTGGTTTCAGGTCTGGGGCCCCCCGGCCCCCCGAGATACAGCCCCCTTTAGGGGGTGCCAGTATCCCTCTGCGTTTAAAGGCCCCGATCACGTGACCGCAGCCTGTTAAACCAAGCAGAGGGATACCAGCACCCCCTAAAGGGGCCTGTATCTCTGGGGGCAGGGGGTCCCCAGACCTGAAACCTGTGCGCTTCTGCTCTGGAGGGGGGGGGGGGGACACCCAAAGTGCATACTGTGAGGTCTAACCACCCTCACCCCCTACCCACATACTGTACCGTTACCCTCCCCCCCCCATCCTGGCCATGGCCCCTCACACACAGCAGCTCCACAATTAATAAATAAATCTAAATAAATAAATAAATACATGAAGAGAAATAAATATATACTGTACTGTAAGTGCCTGCTTTATTGTGTGTAGCGGGGGTGGGTGACGGGGTTTATAAATGTGATATGTTTTAATTTTGTGTCTGTTGAGCTACAGAGCGGAGGGCATGGACAGGATAGGGGGGGGGGGGTAGGGTAAGGGATGGGGGTACAGTGGGTAGGTGCCATGTGAGGGGTGGTTAGACCTCACAGTATGCACATTGGGTCCCCCCCCTCCCCACATTTAACGTAACGAACTGCCACGACATACAATGCAGGAGGCGAGTGGTAATCAGAATTCCGGGATCTGTACTGGAAAACTAGGGGAAGGGCTTTAGGCCTTCTATCTCTCTCCCTTCATTGAGATAATCTGTTTACAGAAACATTAGGGGGAATGGGACTTTAGGCCTTTGATCTCTCTCCTTCAGTTGTAATCTGTTACAGAAACATTAGGGGGGAAGGGGCTTGTAGGCCTTTAAACTCCTTCTCCTCCGTTAAGTCGTTTTAACAGAAAACATTATGGGGGGGAGGGGGCCTTTAAACAAGCAGTGTAGAATGTAAAGGTTTTTTACATTAGATAGTAGGTAATCCTGGATGTAAGGTTAGACTTGGGTTAAATTGTGTTTTGGTTGGGTATCTTACAGTATATTGATTTTGTTTACTTGATTGGTAAAGTGTTTGATGTTGGAAGGTTTGTATTACGTGGTAGAGTGCTTGCCATAATTAACATTCATTCAAATATAGGGTGATTTTATATTGTACATTTATACAAGTAATGCATTAAGAGCTGATAATGATGTTCTATAGTATAGTTGGATTATTAATGGTATTATTATTATTTTGTTCTAAGGTATAGAGAAGCCGTTATTTGTAGGACAGTATGATGTTGATAAAAACCCAATCTACTGTATATATTTATAGTTGATAAGCTGTGTATAATTATATTAAAGTATATTATATAAATAGATACTTAATTATAATGTATTATATATTATATATGGTATAATATATATATTATATATATATATATATTATATATATATATAGATAATATGTATATCTATATTATATATATAGATGAGTATCACTATTCTGTATTATATAGGTATTATATCTACATCAGTATATGTAGTCTATAGATAGGGATTGTACTATATAGATACTGGATATAATCATGTATTATATATATAGTTGACTGTTACAAGTATAATTTATTTCTCTTTATGTATTATTTATTGTATTTAGGATTTATTTATAATTGTGGGGTTCTGCCTTGTGCGGTGAATTGTTCTTTTATTGGGCGGTGAGGTCGTGGTGTTTGGCCTTGGTGTGATAGTAATTAGGACTTGCTAGCGTAGATCCAACGCAGCATCCATATTAATTAAATAATTCTAAAATACATAAATAACTGTAAATGAGTGTATAAATAAATACATTTAAAATACATTTTTTATTGATAGTGTAGATGTGTCAGAGGGTATTACGGAGCTGAGCGACACAGGTTTCAGAGTCTGGGGACCCCCTGCCCCCCGAGATACAGCCCCTGTGTAGCGGTGCCGGTTTCCCCTGATCTGCTTGGTTTACAGGCCGCGATCCGTGATCGGGCCCTTTTAAGACACAACGCACAGAGGGATAACCGGCACCCCCTAAAGGCGGGTGTATCTAGGGGGAAGCAGGGGGTCGACCTAAAACCATGGCATACAGCCCAGAGACACCCCTGCCATCTACATATCAATACACCCACACACACACGCCCCTATCCAAAGTAATGTCCCCTAACCCCTTAATCACCATAGCGGTTATTATTAACCGCTACAGTCATAAAGGGGTTAACCCATCCTCACCCACCACTCGGGTACATACCCTCCCACACTAATCCCCCCCTGTGAGGCCTAACCACCCAGTCAGTACCCACAAGGGAGGCCTACCCACATACCGTTGGGGAAACACCCCACCCCCAGTACCCACAATAAAAACAGTACAATGACCCACAATAAACAGCATTATATTTATTAAATACATTACCCACCCCCTGTGCCCCCCCATAAATACAAGATTTATCCTTTTACATACAGGGTTCATAATGCAGCCCCACGCTAGTCCCTGGTGGGCTGGCAGGGCACCTGGACAGACCTACAGTTTACCAGCAGCATTCCACAGGTTCTGGAGGCCTGCTGGTGGATCCTGCCAGCACCATGGCCCTCAGGTGGTCTCCTTGGGTCACCGTAGACACAATTGGGTCCCCACGGTAGGCCCAAGGATGTCTGGGAGCCCCGAGCCAAACCCACAGGTGTCTGCGGGGCATCGGGTGGTACCCTCGGGGGTCTGGGGAACTCACGGGTGCTCACTATGGGTCCACGGTGCCCCCACAGAAGTGGGACCACACATCATCATCCCCGCACCTACGGGTCGGCGGTGCCCCCACAGAAGTGGGACCACACATCGTCATCCCCGCAGACTACGGGTCCGCGGTGCCCCCACAGAAGTGGGACCACACATCATTATCCCCGCATGTGTCACCCATGGAACCACCAGCCTGATACCCTTGGGATACCCGAGGATACCCACAGGTGGTCTCCATAGGCACCACGCAAAACCACGGAATCAAACCCTGAATGTAAAAAAAATAAACCTGGCCTATACATTCAATACATACACCCTCCCCCCCAACACCTACAGTACAATAATGTGCAAAATAACTATTATCCAGATATGGATAATAGATTAATTGCCCATTATTAAAAACATTAACTAGCATATACAAATAAATAAAGTACTACTGACCTCATCAATACGAAGTGTCCGTTGCCAGCAAAATCCTTGTCTTGTCCACAACATACATAGCAAATACAAAGCCAAGACATTGCAATTACATTCAGATATCAATTAACCCCTTAAACACCTTATCGGATAATAACCGCAAATGTGATTAAGGGGTTAAGCCACACAGGCCCGATACCCACCCTTCACCCATGAAATTTTTGGTAACTGTGGATTCATCATGCCACAATATATTATATAACTGTCTAATACGAGAGACAGAGCGCAAAAGAGCGAGAGAGATGCATTCTAAGTCTACAGTCTAGAAAGCATATATTCGATACTATTATACATACCCCCGTTTATACCCCACACCTGAGTTAAACCAATATACAGTACAAATAAATGTAAAGGGTTAATCAAAAGCCAATACATTGCAAATTACATTCAATAATCAATTAACACCCCTTAAACACCTTATCAATAATAACCGCAAAGGTGATTAAGGGTTTACCCACCAGGCCCCGATACCCACCCTCACCCATGATTTGTACTGTGGCTTCATCATTCAACTCATATTATATACTGTATATATTATACAGAGAGACAGAGAGAAAGTATAAAGGCTCGGCCGAAACGCGTAGGACAGGTTTTGCAGGCAGATCCCTGGTTTGTCCCCCCTCTGGGTCACCCATGCTTTTGAGCAATTCTTCCTTGTCCCCTCCGTTCATCAACCCACTTTTTTGTCCCTACCAAGGTGATGTATTACTTGATGTTACGGCATGAATGTGTTTTTTAGGCTTTAAACTGTGTATCATTGCTATACCCTTACATGCTATATTTTTTGTCAGGACAGACAACCCTAATTGTAGGGGATAGTAGTAGTCTGACTTCTCTGCTTTGATCACGTAGCCTAGCCACGGTTACAGTCTTTGGTTGTTACACAGCATATTCACCTTGTCAGGGGTACTTTGTTATATCATTATAACTGTGACGTTTCCTCAGGAGGGAAATTTTGGAGGAGTGACAACTTTGTAATGAACAGGGATCCATGCTTTATTTTAACTTATTTCTGTGCTGTTTTTTTTAAGCTTTGTTCTGTGACAATATAAAATAAACATTTTGTGATTTTGTACATTCAAACAAACTAGAGTGCTTTTTAGGGCCTGTTTTTTCTCTCTCACCCTATTTATTTGCCCTTATAGCACCACCGACATATCACTGTATATTGGATTAACCCAGTGTCGGTATTTAGTTGTATCTACCTATTTTGTGGATGCGGGGTCTCTCCTTTTTCTCTTGTATATATATATATATACACACGTTATATACACAACCATGATAAACCAATATACAGTACAAATAAATGTAGAAGGGTTATCAAAAGCCAATACATTGCAATTACATTCAGATATCAATTAACCCCTTAAACACCTTATCAGATAATAACCGCAAAGGTGATTAAGGGGTTAAGCCACACAGGCCCGATACCCACCCTCACCCATGAATTTGTACTGTGGCTTCATCATGCAACTATATATATATATATACTGTATATATATACAGAGAGACAAAGAGAAAGAGAGAGAGAGAGAGAGAGAGAGAGAGAGAGATACAGAATATATATATATATATATACACACACGTTATATACACACCCATGATAAACCAATATACAGTACAAATAAATGTAGAAGGGTTATCAAAAGCACTGTCCTACAACCAAACACTTCTCCATACATACACACTAAATTAAAATCAATTTCCTTTAATATTCATAACTGATCTCTCAATCTAAATCATCACTCAACCTCAGAAAAGCCATTTAAACAACTTACTTTCCAATATAAATGATGCCTAAATATCTTTGCACCATATACATTCTGCAAATTAATCAACCAAGTAAACAAAACTCAATTAGCAATCATTATTTACATCCCTAAACAATTCACACTAGATCCCGAACAATAAAACCATTAACAAATTCACGCCTAGAGCAGAACAATTAAGCCTTTGAAAAAATATAAGTACCGACAAAAAAACAACCTTTACAAACCAAGCCTATCCCTGACCTTCCTCAAACACACAATACAATACCAAGGAATACATCTATCTAATTTTAAAATACTTTAAACTCACAATAAAGCATACTGTAGCAGCATACACAAAATAATTTAAAACACATCTAATCCAGCTTTTAAAACAACATAATTTCTTACCCTGTACTGTACTGTATGTATATATCTCTCTAGACATATATACATACATACATACAGTGGCAAGAAATGATATACCACAACAAAAAAAACCTTTTGAAAAAATTAACAAGTTAAATAAAATACATTTCTTTACTGTAGTTCACTTACCATTACTTGCCCCCACCGACTCCCGTTGCACAGCTTACTCACGAACCAATCCACGATCAGGAACCCATAAAATAATAAACCAGAAAATAATAAACATTAAACTAAAAATCCAAATCAATTCACGGGTCTTTTATCTGTAATCCATTTTCATCTGTGTTCTTCTTTCTTCTATCTTCTTCCAGCGGTGCGGGGCGGGGTCTTCTCCCCGTCTGCGGCCACGCCCTGGTCTTCTTTCTTTCCTGGAGGTCCTTCCTCCGTGGCGTCTGGCTTCAAAATGAGACGACATAGGCTTTTAAAGGCCTATGACGTCACATTTTGCATCATGGTTCCCACGGTCCTGATTGGACCGTGAAAACCATGTGTTTTGGCAGACAAAAAAAAAATGATGACGTCACTTAAAGGGAATAAAAGCACAGCCAATCAGAATGGCTTTGCTTCAATTGCCTTTAAGATGACGTCATGAAAAGGCACATGGCCGCCCTCACATGGTATGGTAGCCAATCAGAGCGTGGGAACTCCATCCCTACTCTGATTGGCTACCGTACCATGTGACAGGTTTTCATGATGTCACATCCTTTCTCCCCCAAGCCCCTGACACATGGTATACCAGAGCCAATCAGAGTAGGGATGGAGTTCCCACACTCTGATTGGCATTAGTACCATGTGACAGGTTTTCATTGACGTCACATCCTTTCTCCCCCAAGCCTCTGTCACATGGTATACTAGAGCCAATCAGAGTAGGGATGGAGTTCCCACGCTCTGATTGGCTACCGTAACATGTGTGGACGGCCATGTGTCTTTTAATGACGTCATCTTAAAGGCAATTGAAGCAAAGCCATTCTGATTGGCTGTGCTTTCATTGCCTTTAAGTGACGTTATAAAAAAAATTTTATCGGCCAAATCACATGGTTTTCACGGCCCAATCAGGACCGTGGGAACCATGACGAAAAATGTCACGTCATAGGCCTTTAAAAGCCTATGTCGTCTAATTTTGAAGCCAGACGCCGCGGAGGAAGGACCTCCGGAGAAGAAAGAAGACAAGGGCGTGGCCATGGATGGGAAGAAGACCCAGCCCGGAAGAAGATAGAAGAAAGAAGAATACAGATGAAGATGTATTACAATTAAAAGACCCGTGGATTGATTTGGATTTTTAGTTTAATGTTTATTTTTTTATGGTTTATTATTTTATGGGTTCCTGTGCCTTGTGGATTGGTTCGTGAGTAAGCTGCGCAACGGGAGTCGGTGGGGCCAAGTAATGGTAAGTGAACTAAAGAAATGTATTTTATTTAACTTGTTAATTTTTTCAAAAGGTTTTTTAACATGTATATATTTTTTTGTGGTACTGTATATCATTTCTTGCCACTGTATGTATGTATGTATGTATATATGTCTAGAGAGATATATACATACAGGGTAAGAAATGATGTTGTTTTAAAAGCTTGATTTGATGTGTTTTAAATTAATTTGTCTATGCTGCTATGCATTATTGTGAGTTGAAAGTATTTTAAAATTAGATAGATGTAATCCTTGGTATTGTATTGAGTGTTTGAGGGAGGACAGGGATAGCCTTGATTTTAAAGGTTGTATTCTGGTTGGTACTTATATTTTTTCACAGGCTAAATTGTTCTGCTCCAGGCGTGAATTAGTTAATTGTTTCATTTTTCGGGATGGAGTGTGAATTGTTTAGGGATGTAAATAATGATTGCTAATTGATTTTTGTTTACTTGAATGGTTGTAATGTATTGATTGGAATGTGAGGTGTTTCATTGGCATTTCATTGGCATTTGATGATTTAGATTGTAAGATCAGTTAGGATTATCAAAGGAAATTCATTGTAATGTAGTGTGTCTGTATGGAGAAGTGTTATTTGTATGACAGTATGGTTTTGATAACCCTTCTACATTTATTTGTATATTGGTTCATCATGTGTGTGTGTATATATCTATATAATATATATATATCTCTATATATATCTCTATATATATATCTATATATATATCTATATATATATTATATATCTCGTGATATCCTAAATCTATCTCTATATCTATCTCGAATCTCTAGCTATCTATTATCTTCTCTATATTTGTGGCTCCAAACTCATTATTTTATGGGTTCCTGATCGTGGATTGGTTCGTGAGTAAGCTGCGCAACGGGAATCGGTGGGGGCAAGTAATGGTAAGTGAACTACAGTAAAGAAATGTATTTTATTTAACTTGTTAATTTTTTCAAAAGGTTTTTTAACATGTGTATTTTTTTTTTTTTGTGGTATATCATTTCTTGCCACTGTATGTATGTATGGTGCCGGTATCCCTCTGCTCTGCTTGGTTTAACAGGCCGCGGTCACGTGATCGGGTGCTATAATGCAGAGGGATACCGGCACCCCCTAAAGGGGCCTGTATCTCGGGGGCAGGAGGTCCCCCGACCTGAAACCAGTGCGGTTCAGCTCCCGAGGGGCAGGAGGTCCCCCGACCTGAAACCAGTGCGGTTCAGCTCCCGAGACCCCCTGCACATCTACACTATAAATAAAAATGTATTTCAAATGTATTTATTTGTATTTATTTATTTATTTATTGCGGGGATGCTGTGTGTGATTATTTTTTATTGTGTGTAGCGGGGGTGGGTGACGGGGTTTATAAATGTGAGTTTATAAAAATAATAAAGAATATTATTTCTAGGGGCCTTAGAACAGAAGTTCCCACGCCAATTGCGCGCTCATTGCTCTTTTGTTACAATGTTGCTGGTCTTGCGGCTTTGCAGTCTGGCAGCAAAAAGCAGTTTGTAGTACTGAGTGTGAGATAAATTAACCAGTTCTTTTATTGCTGAAGTCGCCACCAAAAACTTTTATTTACAAATACAGTACAAAAACCGTGCAACACACAACAACGTACTGTAGGGTAAAACATGTACTGTACAGTACAGCACAATATTACAGTATGGTCTCACTGAAAGTCCTCCCCATTTTCCATCCATGGCCGATGCCTTGCATGGTGCAAAACGCCATTAATGCAGTCTCTAACGCCTCTCATTACAGGATCTGTAACAGGGTAATAGCGCTGCATTTCTTCCACAATCTTTTTCCTTAAATTAGCAGGAAGGGCCTTTTTATGGCGATTCCCATCGTAATTTACTTTGAACACCCACTCGCAGTACAATGTGTAGGGAACATGGTGTTTAAATATGATCAAGGCATACTTGTGTGGTATAATGTAACGAAAACAGGGGAGCGTCAGTACCTGAAAAAATATATAAAAAATACCATAGTGTATACTGCTTACAAACAAAATACATTAAATGGTAGGGCTCCAAGGAGGCCATTTAGGGCTGCAAAATGTCCCATATGGGCAAATACGACGTATCAGGAGAAATTGCTCTGATGATAGCAGTTTCCAAAGTCAATCAGCTTTCTTACAGAATAGAAATTGCTCTGATGATAGCAGTTTCCAAAGTCAATCAGCTTTCTTACAGAATAGATTTAAAGAAAAAGACTACAAAGATAAGGATATAAAAAATGCATTAATAAAAGCGGAAAATCTAGACAGAAAAGATTTGTTGTGTGAAAAAAGCAAAAAACCTTTGAGTTCAAAAAATACCTTTGAGTATTCATTTATTACTAACTATAACAGCCAATCAGAAAAAATCTCAAAAATTATTCATAAGTACTGGCATATTGTTAAAAATGATTCTGTACTGGGGGAGATTGTCCCAGACAAACCAAATGTTATTTTTAAAAGAGCTAAAGCCTTAAAAGATAAACTGGCCCCTAGTGCCTTGCAAAAATTGAAACCTACTGCAAATAGGTGGCTGACACAAAATAAGGGCTTTTATGGTTGCACTACATGTACGGCCTGTAAATACAGGACTGATGATAAATTTAGTTTTACATCACACGTGACAGGAAAACGGTTTGATGTGAAACAACTTTTAACATGTAAAACAGATCATGTAGTATACCTTGTTTCTTGCCCATGTGGGCTACAATATGTGGGTCAAACTTCAAGAAAAGTACAAACACGCATACTTGAACATATTGGGAACATAAGAAGAGGTATCACAACACATTTTTTGTCCAATCATTTTATTCAAAGACATAACGGAGACACATCGGGTCTCAAGTTTACTGTATTGGAACAGGTGTTACCACACTGGAGAGGTGGAAACAGAATCGTCTCTCTGAAAAAGAGAGAGAGTTTCTGGATTTTCACCCTCAAAACACTTGTTCCACTGGGACTCAATGTGGATTTCGAATTAAATGCTTTTTTATGAATGATGTACATTAATTATATGAGTTTAAACATGTATATATATAAGCTTGTTTAAGAAATGTATACTTAAAAGAATTTGCGAGACTATATACAGTGTTTTATTGAATACTCATTGTGTTTTTCTCTTTCTTTCCCTTGGAGACACATCAATCGGCGTTTTTTCTAATTAGAGAAATATGTGGGGATTATTTTATGAATTTTATTGAATAAGATGTGTTTTGCCATTTATTATATATTTTTAATTATGAGTAAAAATCAAATTTTTATTATTATATATTGTATTAAAGTTTAAATTGTATTTTAATATATGTGTATAAAACTGTGATGAGATTTGTTATAGTGGTGAGTGCAAACTACCAAACGAATTAGTTCATCATATGCTGTGACCTATAGGGAGAAAGGTCAGGGCAATTGGGAAGGGTATATATAGTATCCTCCTATAGGTCTACGTCACTCCTGACGAAGCCGTTCACCCTATACGGCGAAACGCGTAGAGCGTAGCCCTCAACGTGACATCCTGAGGGAGACAGTCTCCAGCTGATGCTCCGGTGGCGCCAAGTGTTCCGTCAAACCGGAAGTGACGTATCGGCATCCAGTCTGCAGCACAGGACAGATACCGGCGGAGAAGACAGACGTGCAGGAGGTCCACGAGGTCGCGACTCGATGTTCCAACTCTAACCTGTTACCCACGCCTGTTTTTACCTGGTATCTTGTAAGCCTTAAATTTTATCATTTGTGGATAAATTGTATTTTGGCTTTTTACCTTGGCTCTGTTGTCTCTCTTCTGGGATATCGTTCTCCCTAACTATATGCTGTTTATGGACTATAATCCTTGATCCAGCACTCTGTTGCTCCTTGGAGCCCTACCATTTAATGTATTTTGTTTGTAAGCAGTATACACTATGGTATTTTTTATATATTTTTTCAGGTACTGACGCTCCCCTGTTTTCGTTACATTGTACTCTGAGTGTGGACCCTGAAACAGTCCTATAAGGGTTTGAGTGTTTTTACTTTTATTTATTGCACGGTGATTTTATATAATTTATTTTATTCAATTTATTTTTTCATTGTATTTGCATATAGATATAGTGTTTGAGCGCCATCTAGTGTCCTTTATATGTAAATACTTGTGTGGTATACCAGCACTCCTCACCCTATACTTCTCCCTCAGCGCCGGTGGCAGATCGCACAGGGAGATGTCGGGCACTGTTTCTATGCGAGCGGGTGTAGGAGGTCTTTTGGGAGCGGGTGTACTTGAGGCGACGGGCAATGGTAGGGTGTCTGGGAGGAAGCTTTCCTCCGGTAGTGGTCGCCGGGTTGTCTCCTGGCGTGGTCTTGACGGGGTTGTCATGTCCTCATCAATAGCATAGTACACTGCATCTTCTGGTGGAGGGGGTGTGCTTGGTGATGGAAGGGGGTCGAAGGTACCATGCATCACATCCATGTCACCCCCCTGCTCCAGCGTCGGGGAAACAGGGGCATTAACATCGAGCAAATAATATATGCCCGCTATGTCAGCCTCTATCTTGTCCATCCGTTGATCCATCCGTTGCTCCATATGTAGCATCCGTCGATCCATCCGTTGCTCCATTTGTAGCATCCGTTGCTCCATATGTAGCACCGACTCCAGAAGCAGATCTAGCTTTGCCAGCACAATAGAATTCCCGGGGAGATCCACAGTTAGCCCATTCAGGATCCGGTCTAACGAGCTGCTTGTGCATGGCATCTGGAGATCTGGGGGGATGGGTGCAACGGAGGATGAGATGGGGGTTCCCTGGAGAGAAGCGGCATCGATGGAGAGTGGAGGAGGTGACCTGGGGATGCCCGGTACAGGAGAAGCTGCAGCGTCGTCG
>WSYH01000929.1:0-41467 GCA_036426205.1 Ascaphus truei | reverse complement strand
CACTGCGGATATTGGAAAATAATACAATTTTATTAATTCTACATAGAATTAATAAAATTGTATTATTTTCCGATATCCACAGTGATTCTGGTCAACCTGACAGATTTGTAGTAATATACAGCAAGACTTCACAATACCAAGATTACATCTATCTAATGGCAAGAAAAAACTTATAAAGTATACACAGCAATGTTTTAAAGCCCCCTCCCCCCGAAGTTTCTGTACACAGATACACTGCAAGCGGAGAGAGATATAAAGGACTAAAGCCCCTTCCCCCCTAATGGTTTATGTAAACAGAACACTGAAGAGGAGAGAGATATAAGGCATAAAGCCCCTCCCCCCACCTAATGCTTCTGTTAAAAGATTACCTGAAGAGGGTGAGATAATAAAGGCTTAAAGCCTTTACCAGTAAATCTCCCTCCCTGCCCATATGCATTGATGTCGTGCAGTGTATGTAATGTGGGGAAGAGGGGGCGGGGGACACCCAATGGACTACGTGAGGTCCTAACCCACCCTCACCCCCCTACCACATACTGCTACCGATTACCCCCCCATCCGGCCATGGACCCACTCACGCCCAGCAGCCCTCCACAATAATAAATAAATCTAAATAAATAACCTAAATTACTATGAAGAGAAATCAATATATACTGCTACTGTACAGTGACCCGGTTATTGTGTTGTGTAGAGGGGTGGGTTTGGACAGGGTTTATAAATGTGGTTGTATAAATAAAATAAAGAATATATTCTAGGGCCCTAGAACAGAAGTTCCCACGCCATTTCGCGCTATTGCTCTTTTTTTACAATTGAATGCTGGTCCTTCGCTTTGCAGTCGCAAGCAAAAAGCCCAGTTAGTTTGCTAGGATGAGTGTGAGATAAATTATTTATCCGTGTTGATCAAAGAGAGTGATCAGAAGGATTCCTCCTTATATACAGACTCTATTGTCATTCATACAGTACAGTATATGTAGTAAAGGGTAGACACAAATGCGTCTTGCAGTATATTATACAAACTGTTCAGGTGGAAAGAATCATGCCGGATATCGGAAATATACAATTTTATTATTACATGCTTAGAATTAATAAAATTGTATTATTTTCCATATCCGCAGTGATTCCTGGTCAACCCCTGAACGATTTTTTGTAATGACAGTACTGTATACTGCCAAAAGACCATTTGTGTATACCCTCTTACTAATAGATGTATGAATGACAATATAGTGCTGTATACTTTAAGGGCACCTTACTGATCAACCTCTTGATCAACATGATAAATATTCATTATTATACCTCTTTAGCACATTCGTTCAATCCTATGCCACCCATGTACAATGTGTGATTGATGCAGGTCCTTATTCACGGAGTTATGTGAGATAAAGAACCAGTTTCTTTATGCTGAAGATCGCCGCCAACAAAAAACTTTTATTTACAAATACAGGACAATACAATGGGTTGTGTGAAACATTCAAGTTAAACAGCAATTCAAAACCGCTCAACACACCAATCAATACAACTGTACAGTAATGTATGATATTTCTATTGATATAATACAGTTATAAAGCTCTGTACTGTATATGACAAGTATAAGTATACTGTACTAATTTGGAGGCCTTGTCTGGCAGGGTTTATTCATGCAATTATAGGGTGACCTGCCCGTTGGAAATAATGACACAGTTACTGCCCGGGTCCCAGCTACAGTATTTAAGCCACCCCACCCCATCCCCTTAGAGTTTTTAATCCCTCTCGGGCGCCCCAAGCACATCACTAGTCTGCGCGAATCCAATCCAAGCCAATTGTCTTTGTTAACTGGCTGGGCGCAAGATTCAGGAGGGGCCAGCCAGCGTTATCATCCCACATCCCCCTCTCTAGAGAGGGGGGGAGGCCACTGCTTGCACTTGGAAACTCCCCTCTCGAAATTGGAAATGTAAATCTGATGTGCATCCGTCTTTGCTTTCCGTAACTGTTCTGTTCAGAACAGACCACTGCTTATAAAGATTACTGAAAATTATACAGGATAAAATATAAAGTAATGTGAAATAATCCGTTATGTGGAGTCTGACGAGGCGTTGGGAAAAGTCACCAGGTCTCATACCGTACAGTACATTCTCGGAATACCCGTTAGAATATAAAAAAGTAAGTATATATAAATATACAGTATACTGTAAAATTGCCCACAGTACAGTTATAAGTTAAAAACCGCATCTGTTCTTTTCCCTTATACTTGTTAACGTATCACTATTGTGTATGCGGCTACAGTAGTTCATTGAGAGAGAGAGGTTTTGAGATACATCATTACTGCGTTTAGATACGGTACATTTGATGCACCAAGCACGATTTGCGGAACACAACGACCCCTCCACCTTGGGCACCCTTTTGTCATGCGAGACGACCAAGGAAAACAAAAACTTGGTTCAGTTACTGGACTGTACTGCTATTGTGCACCGTACTGTATTATGGTAGAACTACTGTACAGTAGGTGGTGGTGCAGCTTTATCTGGAAGAAAAAAATGGAGCAGTTAGTACAGCAAGCAGAGCAGAGCAGTAGTAGGCCCAGTTACTGATAGGTACTGTCAATAGTCTAGTAACATAGCTATACTGGAATCTGTATACTCTGAATTGGCAAAGAAAAAATCTGCTGCATACGGACCTGTATCATATGTACTTACTGTAAATAGTACAGCACTGTCCTACTTTCCTGATGACATTGTCCATTGGCGCGATCACAATGGGCAACACAGTCGCAATATGCGCTCTATATATTCTGGCCATAGTTCCACGGTTGAGTACATCGTTCCAAAAACTCGTATGGTTTATACAACTCGTCCTTTGAGAGGGGTTTCGCCAATGTACGGATTGTGGTCCTTACAGACTGATGACCAGACCATTTCGATCGGATGATAGTCTGCGATCTCGTGATGAGAAGAAGGACAATTAGTTTAAGAGATACCGTAAACAGAAAAACAGTGCGGGAACATCAATGGGAAACGAGTCTACTGCACTGACTCCGCTGGCCGTCTTCACCCAGTGATAGACCCGCCAACGAATCACGGATATGCGCAGCGAAGCGGTTTGTGCTGCGGATCATTGTCCTGGTATAAAGCGATGACCATTGGGAATAGTACTCGTGTGACTGTATCGACACTACTCACGGCCACAATGTTTTTTGGAAGATTGCCGAAGAAATCCTTATTCAGATTCCTATAGCAAAAGAAAAGAAAAGTGCTCAGATAGTACAGTTAAGTGCATACGGTAAGGAACATAACACTAGTCAAGTACATTTGCCTTAGCGCGCATATATATTTGAGAAATTTGTCATTCAAAGACGACAATGAATCCCGCGTCACGCTAGACTGGGCACCCCCACACATGCAGACTCACAGGGTGTTTTGGCAGTTTGGTTCAAAGATGTGCGCCTTTCCTTTTTTGTGCGAACGCAATCTTGCAAAACTATCAGCGGACACAGTCGATAGAAGTAGACTCATCAGTGAAGATGCAATCCTGGAAAGTACTCACCGCGTCGCAATCCGATGTTGGGCCTTTGCTAGCAACTCTTTTGATTTTTGTTGGCGTTCCCCGTTATCATGGGGTACGCTCGATTGGCTTAAGAACAAGAATAAAAAACATGTTAGCGTCAAAGCCACGCACTAGATACAGTTTGCAAAACAACAATTTGCTTTACAGTACCTCTTGCTACATGTACAGTACTAAACATCACACGTCCATATTTCCATCCAATCTCCATCTCATCTTCTTTAGCTGCTTCGGTACAGTAAGCTGGATGGTTTTCCGGCAGATGGTTTTAACCCTCAATGCGATCCCTCTCATCATTCTCCTCACTATTCTGATCCACCAGAAGGTAGTCTCCCTACAATTGCAAGCAAATGCTATATTCTGTGTTATTAATATGCAGCAATATTAAAATGTAAACTGTTATATGTACAGTAATGTCTGTAATATACAGTAAATATAAATATACAAAAATGTATACTGCGGTAAACTTATAAATATAAATAGACAAAAATACAGTATACAGTATGTGGTAATATAAATATACTATATAAATATATGTTGTAATATCATAATAAAATACAAATCATTATACCTGTATATCCGTTGTAAGATGAAAATTGCAATCTACCAAAAAGTGGATATGCTGCCCACAAAAAATATAAAGGGACCACACATACAGACACTAATACGGTTGGAATTAGAATAAATTTACTATATAAATACGTATATGACTGAGACTGTTGTATTATCCTAATAAATACACATCATATACCTGTATATTCCGTGTAAGATGAATTGCAATATACCAACAAAGTGGTATTACTGCTGCACAAAAAATATAAATTGACCCACACATACAGTACACTACAGTATATAATGTATTGTACAGTAATATAAATTAATATAAATACGCGACTATACTGTAGAGCTACAATACAGTTTTTATATTTTTTTTGCAGTTAAGTTTTTATAAACGATACTTACGCATTGCGTACCTTTGGTTGCCCTGTTTCCGACGAAGTCTCTGTTTTTCATTGATGCCCATGATAGCCACACGGTGCTTGGATGGCACACAAATGAGCGCCCAGAAGCAGTACCAGCGCTGCGTTAGGATATCGCATTCGTTTTACGTTCGTGTACTCCCTTCATTCTCATGCCTGAGACCTTCATTTTGAAATTTTCTTAACAGGAATTGCTGCGTAGATAGAAGTAGAAAAAATACAAACACACAGAATGATATTTCGATGTTTCGTCGATTTGTGATATTACAATGTGCAGGAATACACAAAATGGATATGGGGTTGTGTATTTATACTGCTTAATGATCACATTACAGACCACCCCACTTTCAACACCTGTCTGGCCGCCATGCCATAAAAGGTTGCTACACGTTGCATAGCCCAACCACTTGCTGATCTTGTATTGAGCCACTGGTCCAGTACTGACATCTGTGACTCACGCTTACACTGGAGAGACCATGGCTATATGGCACGCAAGAAAAGGAAGAAAAGACACCATCTCACCTCTGCTGTGCCGGACCACACTGTGCAAAAAGAGAAAGGCAGTTACCGTTTCCAAGCAAAGGCAAAGCGACAGGCTCAAGGCCAACAAAGAAAACCTTCTGCTGACCCATCAAAGGATAAAGGCGTTTTAAAAACTCCGCCTTTATGCAGGAAGAAGATAATACCAGGTACTGTGCTCGGTACGCACGGGACGAATGCCCAGCAAATCACGAATCCGCCAGGCCAATGCTCCCAGTAAGCTCTGACGGACCCGCTTGCGGTAGCTGTCCCGGGAAATCTTCAGCCAGGCTTTCTCCACCACCATACTTATCCGAACGTTCCATCTGAAGATGCTGCCATGCTGACCTCTGAAATCCACGCAGGTTCATTCTATCTTGGCCGCCTTCGCGACGACTCTGATTCGCTCCCGGAAAAATCCAGCGGTAACCTTCTCCTCCCTCTTCGACGCGACGCTGCAGTTCTCTGTACCGTGGACATACATCCACAGGTCACCTCCTCACTCTCCATCGACTGCCGCTTTCTCTCCAGGGAACACCCACATCTCATCTCCGTTGCACCCATCCCCCAAGATCTACCAAGATGCCCAGCAACAAGCCCAGCTCGCTTAACTTAGACGGAATCCTGAATGCGGCTAACTGTGGATATCTCCCCGTGGAAAATTCTATTGTTGCTGAGACCAAAAGAGGTAGATTACTGACATTCTGGAGAGTACGGTGCAACAAACGAGGGACGAACTTAAGGACTCAGCGCTTGGTACGAAATAAGGGCCACGCAGACACAATGGAATGTGCATGAGAATTGTGGAGAATTGGACAAGAGACCAGAACGAACCAACGGTGGCGCGACGAAAGGACTTCACACATCAATCTCCTAATGACAAGAATTAGAGGCTGACATAGGCATAGCGGGGCACATATAGTATTTGCGCGATAGTTAATGCCCCTGCCGGTTCCCCCGACGATGGATGGATGAAATGGGAGGGTGACCAGGGATGGGATGCATAGGTACCTGAGACACCCTTCAATAACCAAGAAAACCCCCTCCACCAGAAGACTGACCAGTGTATATGCTATTGATGAGCGACCGACAACCGTCCAAGACCAGCCCAGGAGACAACCGGCGACCACTACGGGGAAAGCTTCCTCCCAGACACCCTACAGTGCCGTCGCCTCAAGTACACACAGCTCCCAAAAGACCCTCCAAACCCCGACTAGCATAGAAACAGTGCCAGACATCTCCCTTGCTGCGATCTGCCACCGGCGCATGAGAGGAGAAGTATAGGGGTGAGGAGAGCTGCCTGGTATACCACACAAAGTATTTACATATACAAGGACAAAGATGGCCGCCCCTCAAAACACTATTCTATATGCCAAAATACAATAGAAAAAATAAATTGAATAAAATAAATTATATAAAAATCACCTGGGTGCCAATAAATAAAGTAAAAACACTCAAACACTTATAGGACTGTTTCGGGTCCACACTCAGAGTCAATGTAAACGAAAACAGGGGAGCGTCAGTACCTGAAAAAAAATATATAAAAAATACCATAGTGTAATGTTACAAACAAAAATAATTAAATCGCGTAGGGCTCCAAGAGACAAACAGGACAGAGAGTGCTGATCAAGGAATTTAGTCCATAAACTAGCACATGTTAGGGAGACGGAGAACGATATCACAGACCAGAAGAGAGGACAACCGAGCAAAGGTAAAAAGCCAAAATACAAATTTATCCACAAATTGAGAAAAGTCAAGCGTCCACACGGTTCTCTAATAGAAACATGAGACAAGGGAACAATAAAAGCGCCATTAGGAATTTAGTATGTTCGGGGGGGGAAAAGGTGAGACGTTTGACCAACCCACTGAGTCGCGACCGCGTGCCGACCTCCCTGCAAGTCTGTCTTCTACGAGATTGCTCTGTGCTGCCGACTGAGTGACGATAAGTCAACTTTTTTACGGTTTAGAGGAAAATGTGGAGCAAAAAGGGGCCATTCAGCGGGAGACGGTTCCTCCACTACAGAGATGATAACCGTTGAGGGCTACGCTCTACGCGTTTCGCAGGTTATATGAAGGAGTGAACGGCTTACGTCAGGAGTATGTGAAACGTGAGACTATAGGAGGCATACTATTACTATATATACCTCTTCCCAATTGCCCGACCTATTCTCCTATAGTCACAGCCATCTGATGAACGAATGGTGGGGGAGTGTGCACTCCACCACGTAGAACAGAAGGGCAGCACAGGGGAGACACAGAGGAGGAGAAAGACAAGTGAAACGGGAAGACAATATCTATAATAATAAAAATTTGATTTTACTCTAATTAAAAAGATATAATAAATGGCCAAACACATCTTATTCAATGAATAATTCATATAAATAAATCCCCACATATTTCTCGAATTAGGAAAAACGGCCGATAATTGATGTTCTCCAAGAAAAAAACGAAAAAGAAAGGCGGAAAAAAAGCAAGGAGTATCAATAAAACATGTATATAGTCCGCAAATTCTTTATAAGTATACATTCGTAAACAAGATTAATATATACATGTTTTTATTTTTAAAACTCATATAATTAAGCTAAATATTCATAAAAAGCATTATTTTTAATTTCGAAATCCCACATTGAGCTAGTCCTAGTCCAGTTGTGGTGTGTGGGGTGAACAAGTGTTTGAGAGGTGAAAAATCCAGAAACTTCTCTCTTTTTCAGAGATGACGATTCAGTTTGTCCACCTCTCCTAGTTGTGGTACACCTGTTCCTAATACAGTAAAATTGAGACCCGATGTTGTTACGTTTGTCTTTGGAATAAAATGATATGGACCAAAAAAAATGTGTTTGTGACGGTTGTGTACCTCTTCTTAGTTCCCAATATGTTCAAAAGTATGCGTGTTGTACGTTTCTTGAAGTCGACCCACATATTGTTAGCACACAGGGGCCAAGAAACAAGGTTATACTACAGATCTGTTTTACATGTTAAAAGTTTTTTCACATTCAAACGTTTTCCTGCACGTGTGATGATAAAACTAAATTTATCATCAGTCCTGTTATTTACAGGTCGTACAGTAGTGCCAACCATAAAAGCCCTTATTTCTGTGTCAGCCACCCTATTTGCCAGTGTAGCGTTTTTCAATTTTTGCCCTGGCACTAGGGGCCATGCTTTATCTTTTTTGTTAAGGCTTTTTTAGCTCTTTTAAAATAACATTTGGTTTGTCTGGGACACAATCCTCCCCCAGTACAGAATCATTTTTAAACAATTATGCCAGTACTATGAATAATTTTGAGATTTTTCTATGGCTGTGTTTCCTGTTTATAGTTAGGAATAATGAATACTCAAAGGTATTTTTGAATCAAAAAAAAAGGGTGTTTGCTTCTTTTCACACACAAATCCTTTTCTGTCTAGATTTTCCGCTGTTTTTATTCAAGCATTTTGATATCCTTATCTTTGTGAGTCTTTTCTTTAAATCTATTCGGTAAGAAAGCTGATTTGATGAACTCCTGACTCGGTTAGCTTTGGTTTTAAATTGTGTTTTCTGGTTGGTACTTACAGTACAGTATATATTGATTTTTGTTTACTTGATTGGTTAAAGTGTTTGTTTGGAAGTGTTTATATTTACTGGTAGAGTAGCTTGCAATTACGTATATTGTTAACATTCATTTGCAGAGAAAATCAGTTAGGATTATTAAATGGATTATTATTATTATTGTCTGTACTGTATAGAGAAGCGTTATTTGTAGGACAGTATGATTTTGATAACCATTCTACAGTACATGTATTTGTATATTGGTTCATCATCTCTGTGTATATACTGTATACTGTATACTATATATATATATCTATATAGTATATATATATATATGTGTGTGTATATATATGTATACAGTATATATATACACAGTATATACTGTATATGTATAGGGGTTGTTATTATATATATATATACTGTACAGTATATATACTGTATCCAGTATATATATATATACAGTATATATTTATTTCTCTTCATGTATTGAGATAATAAAAGGCTAAAGCCTTACCAGTAAATCTCCCTCCCTGCATATCATTGATGTCGTGCAGTGTATGTAAATGTGGGGATAGGGGGGCGGGGGACACCCAAAGGACTACGTGAGGTCCTAACCACCCTCACCCCCCTACCCACATTACTGTACCGATTCACCTCCCCCCCCATTCCTGGCCATGGCCACCTCACGCCCAGGCAGCTCCACAATTAATAAATAAATCTAAATGTAAAGATAATAAATACCCATGATAGAGACAATAACTATATACTGCTACTGTACAGTGACCGTGATTTATTGTGTATCTGTTGTAGAGGGGTGGGTTTGGACTGGGGGGTTTATAAATGTGGTTTATAAATCAACAAATATAAAGAATATATGTCTAGGGGCCCTTAGAACCATGAAGTTCCCAGCCATTTCGACTGCTACTGCTCTTGTTTCTACAATTCAATGTTGGTCCTCGCTTGCAGTCTGCAATGCAAAAAGCCCAGTTTGGCTTATGCTAGGACGAGTGTGAGATAAATTATTTATCCGTGTTGATCAAAGAGAGTTGATCAGAAGGATTCCCCTCTGATATACAGACTCGTATTGTATTCATATCAGTACAGTATATGTAGTAAAGGGTCAGACACAAATAGTGCGTCTCTGCAGTATATTATACTTCAATACTTGTTAGGCTGGAAAGAATCATGGGAATCGGACACATAACAATTTTATTAATTCGCTAGAATTAATAAAATTGTTTATTATTTTCGCATATCCGCATGATTCCTGGTCCAACCCTGAACAGATTTCGTATACGAGTATTATATGCCCAAAGACCATTTGTGTATGTACCTTTACTACAGTATAGATGTTATGAATGACAATATAGTGCTCTGTATACTAACGGGCAACGCTCTTCTGATTCAACTAGGTTTGATCAACATGATAAATATTCATTATTATTACCTCTTTAGCATCCCATTCGTTTCCATTCCTATGCCCCCATGTTACAATGGTTGATTGATGAGCCTGTGGGATTCACGAGCTTATCGTTGAGATTAAAGTAACTTTTATGTTTCTTTTATGCCTGATAGTGCCGCCAACAAAAAACTTTTATTTACAAATACAGTACAATACAATGGTATGTGTGAAAAATTCAAGTTAACTAGCCAATTCAAAACCCTCAACACACAATCTACACCTATACAGAATGTATGAATGTTTTTGACTTATAAGTACAGTATAAGAGCTCTGTACTGTATATGCAAGGCTATACAGTATACTGTACTATATTTGAGGCCTTGTCTGTTGAGGGTTTATTCATCGCAATTAATTAGGGTGATGCCGTTGGAACATATGTTGACACAGTCACTCCCGGTCCCAGCGTACAGTATTTAGCACCCCACTCCGCATCCCCTTAGACGTTTTAATGCCCTTCCGCCGCCAAGCACATCATCAATGGTCTGCGCGACCAATCCAAGCCATTGTCTTTGTTATTGGCACTGGGGGCTACTAACTCCACGGTTAACAAGATCGCATAACAGTACAGTCATTTATATTAAGGTCCTAGACAACAAATGGTCTGTTGCAGATTGTTACTTAGCGCAATCGTGTCAGGCTTGACCAGAAGTCCACTTTCAACGCAGGAAACGTAATGGAATTAATACAATTTTATACAGTATCTACATAGAATTAAGAAAATATGTATTATTCTTCCGATCATCCGCAGTGATGTGCTGAGTCAAACCCTGACAGATTTGTAGTAAACTACTTGCAAGACCATTTGTTGTCTACCCGTTCTGAGCTCTCCTGTATGTTATATGAAAGGTACATAGGAGTGCTGTGTTATTATAAGGGCGAATCCTGCTTACTGATGCAACTCTCTCCTGATCAACAACTGGATATATATCTATTTATCAATCCCCATTCAGCACTCTCGATTCCATTCTACTGCACTCACCTCTTTACAAGGTGATTCGGTTCGTATCACGTATCTTATGTGAGATAATTAACTCCAGTTCTGTCTAACTTATTTGAAGATCGCCACCTAAAAAACTTTTATCTTACTGATACAGTACAATATCCAAGTGATGAAAACCAAATTCAAGTTAACAGCAATTCAAAACAAACTTCCACCCCCAATATCATTGTACGAGTCCTGTCTGATGTTCTTTCTCCTACCAGTCTACGTCCTGTCTGATCTGCCTCCCTTCAGTGTAATCTGTTTAACAGAAACATTAGGGGGGAAGGGGCTTTAGGCCTTTATATCTCTCTCCCTTCAGTGTAATCTGTTTAACAGAAACATTAGGGGGGAGGGGGCTTTAAAAAATGCTGTGTATAATGTACAGGTATAAGGTTTTTTACAATTAGATAGATGTAATCCTTGGTATTGTAAGGGTTAGCTTTGGTTTTAAATTGTGTTTTCTGGTTGGTACTTACAGTACAGTATATACACTACCGACACACTTTATTGCAGCACGGCTAGCACCGCAAGCCGGGGGATGCCCCGGCGTGCTAGCCGCACTCCCTCAGCGTGCCGCGCATCACCGATGCGCGGTCACGCGTCATCGGGTGCCTGCGCCCCCTGCATGCGCGTCCCGGGCTCCCCGAGGGAGCCCTGGTGTCCCGCGATGTGGGGGACGGCGGCAGGGGGTTCCGGGGGACCCGGCGGACCCGGCAGCGGGAGGGAGAGCGCCCCGATCGGAGGGCACTCCTCCGCTGCTTCGGCGCGCACCCGGCACCCTCCGGCGCGCGCCAGGTTACTGCTGCGGCCGAGAACGGGCAAATGCTCGAATAGACTCGGCCGCAACAGTATTGATTTTTGTTTACTTGATTGGTTAAAGTGTTTGTTTGGAAGTGTTTGTATTTACTGGTAGAGTAGCTTGCAATTACGTATATTGTTAACATTCATTTGCAGAGAAAATCAGTTAGGATTATTAAATGGATTATTATTATTATTATTGTCTGTACTGTATAGAGAAGCGTTATTTGTAGGACAGTATGATTTTGATAACCATTCTACAGTACATGTATTTGTATATTGGTACATCATCTCTGTGTATATACTGTATACTGTATACTATAATATATATATATATATATATATATATATATATATATATATATATATATATGTGTATATATATGTATACAGTATATATATATACACAGTATATACTGTATATGTATAGGGATTGTTATTATATATATACTGTACAGTATATATACTGTATCCAGTATATATATATATACAGTATATATTTATTTCTCTTCATGTATTTATTTATTGATTTAGATTTATTTATTAATTGTGGGGCTGCTGTGCGTGATTTTTTTTTATTGGGGGTGAGGGGGGTGTTTGGCCCTTGGTGTGAGTTTAGGACTTGCAGCAGCAGCACAATTAATAAATAAATCTAAATAAATAAATAAATAAATGAATATAAATAAATACATTTAAAATACATTTTTATTGATACTGTACATGTGCAGAGGGTCTCCAGAGCAGAAGCGCACAAGTTTCAGGTCTGGGGACCCCCTGCCCCCCGAGATACAGGCCCCTTTAGGGGGTGCCGGTATCCCTCTGATATCAGCAGCATTGGTGTCCGCACGGACTCACTGGAAAAGAAGCTGAATTCCACCATCAAGTCCTTACACAAAACTGATAGGCAACTGGCTCAGGTCAAAGATACCATACGAGACCTTCTGGACAAACAAGAGGATTCGGAGAATCGTGAGCGACGTAATAATGTTAGGATACGGGGGGTCTCGGAGGAAGAACCCGATCCCGAGGACTTTGTGTGAAGGTGGCTGACTCAGCTTATGCCCGACAAGTCAGCACAAGAGATCCAACTAGATCGCTGCCACAGAGCCTTAAGATCTAGGCCACAGCAGGGAGATCCCCCGAGAGACATCATTGCTCGTTTTCATTATTTTAAAATAAAGGAATCCTTTTGTCAGATGACACGCAACAACCCCACATTTAAAACAAATAAAATACAAGTTTTCCAAGATATCTCCCCCACCACCCTACTGAAAAGGAAGCAACTTACCCCTATTACAAAAATCCTCCGGGACGAAGGGGTTAAATATCACTGGATCTATCCTTTCGGCCTCCTGGTCTCCAGAAACGGGGCATCCACCACAATACGGAGGGCAGAGGAAGGGGGAGACTTCCTCGCAAAGTTGGGCCTATAGGATAAAATCCCTGAAGAAATGGCGGGTGGCAGACCGGCACCAGACCTATCATGGCGCGAGGCAGGTAGATCTGATAAAAACAGACAGACCCGCAGCCCCCGTTGAAAAGACTAACAGGGACAGACTGTTCGCTCATAGTTAAAGTTGACCTCCCCCCGCCCGAACAGGCCACCCGTTGTGGTCTCCCATGCGATATCCCCACCAGTTACAACCCTAGCAGTGACCTGAGGCGCCCAGCTACAAGCCAAAACCCGCCACACTTACCTTGAAGCCCGACAGCAACACCCAGAGAATAGCGGCCATCTTGGAGCAGCCCCGGAGTCCGTCTGAAAAAGAGGCGGAGACAGATGACGTAGGAGGGGAGGAGCCATCACACCTCGCGAGATGAGCTGGCGACCGGAGTGGAGACCCATCCAAGATGGCGATGGCCACGGACGGGACGGAAGGGGCGGACCCTATAGGATCAAGGAGGACATGGCGCAGAATAGTGCACAAGAAGCGGCGAGCAGCAATAGAGGAGGGGGGAGGGATAGAGTTAGGGAGAGAGAAGGGATAAGGGAGCCGGTCCTAATGAGGGAAGAATCTCAGAGTGGAGGTAGGTGGGGGGAAGGACAGGCCTCAGGGGAGAGGGGGAACAAGAGGACGGGGCATGGGGAGCAGGTGAAAGAAAGAATAGGGACGGGGGGGTATGAAGGTAGAGAGGTAGAAATGAAAGTTAGACGAAGGACCAGGAGGGAGAGGATGAGGAAGAAGGGGACAGGTAGCAGTTAAAGAAGGGGAGGAAGAGGAAGGGGCTTAGGGGCAGAGAGAGGAGGGATAGGGGAAGAGAGAACAGAAAGACCCCTAGGAAGTGAGAGACAGGAGAAAACAATGATAAACACTAGCGGTTCGCAGCTCTAGCAGCAAGTTTCAAAGGGGACAGAGGCACACTGCAAGGTTACGGGGGGCCCAAGGGACTAGCACAGGGCAAGAGAAGGTTCAACTCTTCCTAGTGGCACATTAGTTAGGGTATAAAGGGTAGGCAAGGTTGCGTTGACGCACTCATAGTTCAAAAGTTAGGTTTGTGCTTTAGAGGTTTTCAAATTAAGTGTTTATGATTCATTATGTCTACCAATACAGTTTGGACTAATAAAGATAATGGACTGTCGGCTGGGACGGCGGTCCCACAGTCGCCGTGCGCTTCCACTCTCAGGCTGGGTCTGTTGCCCTAGATCCTGAGGAAGACCTGGGGAAGAGATGGAACAAGGCGGCCCTGAGGAGGAGGCAGGAGACAGAGGGCGCGACCCAAACGTCCACCAACCCACAGGCACGGGAGAGGAAGTGGTTCTATGCCACGACTACTCTCCCACCCTGCTCTATGTGTTTTATGTGTTTTCTTTCCCCACTGTGTTACATGTCCCCTATGTTTCTACCCCACCCCACACCATCTCCTACACAAGTGGTCCCCCGCTGAAGCCACACAACGAGCTGAGTACTGCAGAGGAACAGACGCGGCCCAGTAGAGGTCTGATAAACCAGACTACTGCACTTGTGACGCAAGGTCAGTACACAGCATCATCATGCCTTTAACCTTTATATCGCACAACACTAAGGGTCTAAACTCCCCCTGTAAATGTAAATTAGCACTCACTGACTACAAAAGAAAGGGGGCAGACTTCATACTACTCCAAGAAACACACTATAGCACCACTAGCTCTCCCAAATACTTTGACAAGCAGTATAAACAGGTATACCTATCCTCTGCCACAGAAAAAAAGCGGGGAGTAGCAATCTTGATCCACAATAGAGTAGGGCTAGTGGTGGATAGGGTGAAAAAAGATCAGGACGGCAGGTTCTTGATGATCATAGGATCCATAAATGCACAACCGATAACAGTGGCAACAATCTACACCCCAAGCATGCAGGAGTCAGACTTCTTCACAAAGACATTTGACGTTCTTAAAATTTTTAGCAAAGGGGCTATAATCTTAGGTGGAGATTTCAATACAGCTCTGAATGCAGCCCTGGATAGATCAGGTCCCCATAGACACAAGGCCACAACACGACCTTCAGCCCTAGAACAAAGATTAAAAGATTTACAACTAATAGACACGTGGAGGGAGACACATCCGCTAGACAGGCTCTACACTTTCTACTCTCATCCCCATGACTCATTTAGCAGAATCGATTACTTCTTTGTCTCTAGTAGACTGGTCCCCGCGATCACCCATTCTGGGATCCATGATATTTCATGGTCAGATCATGCACCGATTGAGCTAAGGTGCACACAGATAGGGCTGGAAAGGCCAAGAGCAAATTGGAAATTAAACGATTCCCTCCTAAAGATCCCCGATTTAGAAGGAAAGATCAAAGAGGCGATCAAGTACTTCTTAGTGAAAATAAAGGTAGCGTTCGCTCTCATATAACCCTCTGGGAGGCACATAAAGCAACACTGAGGGGGGTTTTGATTAGTCTGGCGGCCCAAAAGAAAAAGGAAAGCAACGCAAAAATTATTAAAGAACAAGCAGAGTTAAAGCAGCTTTGGGAGCAACATAGACGATCCCTGAATGTGGCGACTCTCCAGCAAATTAAGGACACTCAGATTAAATTGAACCTACTCCTCACCTCTCAGGCCGAGAAATCGTTAAGTTGGTCAAAGAGAAGATTCTTTGAGAAAGCAAACAAACCAGATACCTTGTTGGCTAATATGATTAACTCTAAAACAAATAATTATAATATACAATCCCTGCGGCGGGAATCGGGTGGGGTCACGGCCAATCCCAAACATAAAGTAGGGGGATTTAAAGCCTTCTACGCAAAATTGTACGATGGGGAAAAGGTTTCCCGATCTACTGGGACAACGGAGGCCCTACGGAGTTTCCTGAGAAACGCAAACATACCCGGTTTGAGTGGGTCAGATAGAGAGGTAATAGGTAGAGATTTCACAATGGAGGAACTATCAGAGGTTATTAAAAACCTGAAACCCTCTAAAGCCCCGGGTCCCGACGTATATTCAAATCTTTACTATAAGAAATTCAGGAAACAATTGGCCCCATATCTCCTTCGTATATTTAATCAAGTGCTGAACGGTTCCCCCTTCCCCAGCCAGATGCTCCAAGCGTCCATTTCAGTAATACATAAGACAGGGAAAGACCCCCAGGACTGTAAAAGATACAGACCAATATCCCTGATTAATTCGGACATCAAAATCTATGCTAAATTATTGGCCAACAGATTGAGTCTTATCCTACCCAGACTGGTGCACCCAGATCAAGTCGGGTTTATCCAGGGTCGACAAGCATCAGATAATACCCGACGAATCATTGATCTGCTAGAAATAGCCAATTCCAAATCTATACCAATTATGGCGCTCAGTCTGGATGCGGAAAAAGTGTTTGATAGGATAGACTGGCCATACCTGGAAGCCACGCTCGGAGCGTTCGGCATGGGAGACAAATTGATGAAAGCTATATTCGCTCTCTACTCAGCCCCGTCGGCAAGGGTTACCCACCAGGGATTCACTTCAGATCCCTTCCAAATTAAGAGCGGAACGAGACAGGGATGCCTGCTCTCCCCCCTCCTCTTTGCACTGTGTATGGAACCGCTTGCGGTCCAGATACAGGATAGCAAAGACATCACGGGTATTGACATCGGAAACCAGTCGCATAAGGTGGCACTATATGCGGATGACGTATTCCTGACAATATCCAAACCCCTTACCTCTCTACCAAACCTGTTCGATCTGCTTGGGCGTTTTAATAGGGTCTACGGGTTCAAAATTAATCAGGGTAAATCAGAGGCTATAAACATAAATCTCCCCAGACACATGGAAAAGCTAATTGCCATAAATTTCAACTTCCGCTGGCAACAACACCAAATTAAATATCTAGGGGTTAATATCACCAAGACATAAAGCACAATCAGGCAAATTATCCAAGACTGATGCGGACTCTGAGAGAGGACATCAAGAGGTGGGCCAAATACAAAATCTCATGGATTGGTAAAATCCACTGCGTTAAAATGAATTTGCTCCCTCGCCTTCTGTATCTCTACCAAACCCTCCCGGTGCCTATAGGCTTGAAGGACACTCTCTCATTCCAAACCGAGATAGATAAATTTATCTGGGGAGGAAAGAGGGTGAGGGTGGGCAAACAAATAATGCGCAAACAAACGGGAGCGGGTGGGCTCGCGGTACCTTGCTTGTTTTCCTATTATAAGGCGGCCCAATTATGTCAAATTGTGCAGTGGCACTCTAACCCAGACTCCAAAAGATGGGTCGCGTTAGAACGAGATTCATGCTCCCCATTAGAATTGGAGCATCTATTTTTGGTACCCCAAAAAGGTGTGCAGAGGCACCAAACAGCCGCTATCCTCAATGACCAACTCGCTCTCGATATGGGAGGGCACTAGGCTCAAATGCACACTGACCAGCAGGGCGTCGGGTATGACGCCACTATGGAACAACCCACTCTTTGCTCCGGGCCAGTCCAGTACAGAATTCACTATCTGGAAACTAAAAAACATTAAGAGATTGGTAGATTTGGAGGGGAGACAAGGCATACAAATATTCAAAATACTCAAATCTGACCACAATATCCCTAATGCCGAGATCTTTAGATACCTCCAGATCAGGGCGTTCTATCAAAAGGTTCAGCCACAGACCCCCATGACAAATTTAGAAAAGCTCTGTCGATCAGGGACATCCACGGCGGGACTCACATCGCAGATGTACAAAGAAGTAACTGGTTCTAGCACGACGGTGACGGACAAGACAAAATACATGACTAGCTGGGAGACAGACCTAGGAGAGGAGTTATAGGTAGAGGAATGGGCAAAAATAGTGACGGCAACTTCCAAAAGTTCTATATGCACAACCTTAAGGGAGAACGCATATAAGGTAATGATGCGCTGGTACCACACTCCCACAAAACTAGCTAAATTCCTGCCCAGTTACTCCCCATTGTGCCCGAGACAATGTGGACAGCAGGCAGATCTGTTACACATGCTGTGGTCATGCCCCAAAATCGTCCCAGTCTGGGATTCAATTAAGGACTGGTTGAATAAGAATACAGGTAAACCCGTCCCATTAGACCCATGGCTGTTCCACCTGAACAGACCAGCGGACGGGTTCACCAAAGGAGAAAACAAACTAATAGCTCACTATGCTATGGCGTTTAGGGGGGAGATCGCAGCACGCTGGAAACAGAATGTAATCCCACCAATTACGAATATTCGGAACCGAATTTGGTCAGTTTGCCAGATGGAGAAGTTGACAAGTTTGGTCAACGACACTGGTGTAAATTTTCAAAAAGTCTGGCTACCTTGGCTAGCCCAAACAGACATCCCGGGAGTGGAACGGGCCACAATCTGGCTTTAATAGGGGAAAATGCGTTCTCCCATGAGGGAGCGCCTAAGAGCGACACCCAGGACATAAATTACCTGCTCCCCTCAGATCCCCAGGGAGGACCTATAGGAGGGCAAACAGGGCTTAGAGGCTGATATGAGGCCGACCTACAGGGTACGCAATGATTCCCCAGATGCAGAGAACCAGCGAGGGTGAGGCAGAGGCGGCACCACAGGAGGAGAAACTCACTCCCCACCCCTATCCCCCCCCTCTATTTTTCCCTTCCCCCCCCTGTCCCGAGGTTTCCCTGTTCGTCTGTTCGTCTACCCAGTATGTCTGTAAATGTGAAACCGTTCACAAACGGGAGCAGCACATGCAGTAGATCGATCTTGTATTATGCCGTTACCATACTCACTGTATGTACATGTCATTTGAACAAAATAAAAAATTAAGGTGAAAAAAAAAAAAATAGTACCCAAGATGTAAAGATCTGTGTGGAAGATCATGTGACCAGGCAAGCACTAGATACAATTGGTGCACTGCAAGAGAGAGGGCAAAAGAGGTGTGCCAGAGCCTCAGAAGAGGAAGGGGATTGGACTTTGTAAATGGTTGCTATAAAAACAAAAATGCTTGTTACATTAGAATACATTAAAATGTCTTTAAAATATGTTTTTTTTTAATGCTACAAGTATTTTCTTATAGTACAGAACTGATTTATTAAAATAACACACATAGGATAATGCTTGAACTGCAGCTTTAAAATAACAGTTTAAAACATGAACCAGAAATCCCTATATAGTACGTTACTATATGTCATAGGTTTTCCACTCTAGAGAGGTTACTGCTGTAGAAATATGAAAAGCCACGTGTTTAATTCCAAAAACACCTCTTTCAAATTCTGATTTTCATAACCTTGCTAAGACATATGTACTATTTTTTCCCCATTGAAAAACATAAGCCCATCCCTTTTATAAATCAGCTGCTAGGTTGACGAACTTTTTGACAGAGAAAAAAAAACTCCTAAAAAAGACATTTAATTTCTTGCCTCAGTATATAAATGCAATCATAACTTCCTTTCTCTAATACTAAGACACACGTGATTTATATTAGTAGATTCAGGCGATTATAACAAGACTAATTTTGACCGTCTTGCTCCTAAATTTGAGTGACAAATGAATATCTGTCCCTGGCACCTCTTACCTATGTAGTGTGTGGTACAGTTTGATTTGTATAATCACAATGGTGACAGATATTTACCGCCTATTATGCAGAATAGGTAACGTCACTTGATATTCTAATTTCTAATAAAGTCCTCCAACAAAGGTGTGACCTGTGTGTCATCCCTCTCTGTGATTCCCAAGGGGTATCTCAGGAATGTTAGTGTCCTTTGAGGCTGATAGCTTTGTATCTGCCTATCGTTTATGGCTCTTTAAAAGACACTTTTAGTGATAGCCCCACAATTAAGCCGTCTTTGTAAATCAGCACAGACCCAAGAAGGGCCTTGGCCTGTCATAAACCCAACATATTGTATTTTACCACCAACAGTAACTACATTAACCCCCAGAGCACCAGATTGATTAAAATACATATTGAATGATATTATCATAACAGGGATAGTGTGATTTGTATAAAATAAAAATAATCCTATTAATGATTAATTATTGTAGGGGTTGGGGGTAGGAGGGTTGGGAATTGTGGGTAGTTGCCCTGCCGTGGAGGGTGTTTATTCCCTCCTGGGAGAATAGTTAAAAGGGTTAACCCCTTGTCTGCCTTCAAGTTTAGTCTGCTTGCGTGTACTGACTGATCTGTGTGGTTATTTAAAGTGTGTCCAGTTAGAACCAGAAGCAGTTTGAACAAGGAAGCGGTTAAACAAGGTATAGTTTATTGAAGTACAGTTTACTGTTAGTACTTCTAAACTTCATAGTTGCTAGAATGAGCAGGATTGAAAATGCCACTCAATGCACATCTTGCCACATATATGTGCACTTTGAGCAGCTGTTCCAAGGAGCATACCGCTGTGAAAAGTGTCAGCGGGTGGTCTCTTTAGAGGCAGAGATTGCTGATCTGAAGAGGCAACTTGCAATATTGAGGGACATTGGCAATCTTGAAAGGGAATTAGAGCTCACTAAGCAGGCCCTTGCTTCGACTAGTGGTGCAGATGGTGGCGCTGTTAGTGAGGAGCAGGTAGGTAGCTTGGTTGCCGTTAGTGAGGAGCAGGTAGGTAGCTGGGTGACAGTTAAAAGGGGAAGCAGGGGCAATAGGGAGTGGCAGGCCGTTTCTGAGCTGACACATCCCAATAGATTTGCCATGTTGAGTGAAGATATTGGGGATGTAGGGGCAGAAATGGCAAGGCTGGGGGAGACTAATTCCTCTAGCAGCCAGGGGAATAGTTCCTCCAGCACAGTGGGGACTCAGATACAAAGAAAGATTGTGGTGGTAGGGGACTCCATTAATAGGAAGGTAGATAGGGCAATCTGTTGCCGGGACCGCATGAACTGAACAGTTTGTTGTCTCCCGGGTGCTCGGGTTCGGCACATTGCGGATTGGGTAGACAGATTGTTGGGGGGGGGGCTGGGATTGACCCGGCGGTCTCGGTACACGTTGGCACCAATGACAAAGTTAGAGAAAGATGGAGGGTCCTAAAAAATGATTACAGGGATCTAGGCCAAAAGCTTAAGGCAAGGACTTCTAAGGGAGTATTTTCTGAAATACTACCAGTGCCATGCGCTACAGCAGGGAGACAGTCAGAGATCAGGGAGGTTAATGGGTGGCTAAGAAAGTGGTGCAGGAAGGAGGGGTTTGGGTTTTTAGAGTACTGGGACTTCTTTTCTGAGAGGTGCCATCTATATTCTATGGACGGATTGCACCTCAATGAAGAGGGATCTTCTGTTCTAGGGGAGAGAATGCTAAAAAGGTTGGAGAAGATTTTAAACTAGGATGGTGGGGGGAGGGGAATGAAACAGATAAGGAACTAAATGGAATAGATGAGGATACAAGGTGGTATGTAGGTAGGATGAAGGGAAGTGCAAGTTTGACAAGCAGTGAGACACCCATAGTAAATACAGCTAATACTAGAAAACTTCTAAAGACTAAACCAATTGGGAGCAGAAAGGAAGGAGCAGATAAGATAATAGTACAGGCTGAAAAAAAAACTTAAATGCATGCTTGCTAATGCAAGAAGCCTGACAGATAAAATGGGGGAGCTTGAATTAATAGCTGCAAGGGAGCAGAATGATATCATAGGCATTACTGAAATATGGTGGGATGAAACTCATGACTGGACAGTTAATTTAGAGGATTATTCTCTTTTTCGGAAGGATCGAACAAATAGAAGGAGAGGTGGAGTATGTTTATATGTTAAACCAGATCTAAAACCTATTATAAGGGATGATGTCTATGAAGGGAATGATGAAAATGTAGAGACTTTGTGGATAGATATTAGCAGTGTAGGTAAAAGTATAAAGAAAATGTTTGGGGGGAAATGCTATAAACCACCAAATATCTGTAAGATTGAGGACGCTAAAATACTTTTGCAAATGGAGAAGGCATCAAAACTGGGTCATTTTTGCATAATGGGGGGATTTTAATTATCCAGACATAGACTGGGGCAATGAGGTTAGCGTTACAACAAAAGGAAACAGATTTTTTGGGGGTGCTTAAAGACAATTTTATGACCCAAATTATTGAGGAACAACCCAGGAGAGGGGCAGTTCTGGATTTGGTCATATCAAACAATGTAGAAGTAATAACAAATATTCAAGTCCTGGAACATTTGGGTAACAGTGATCATAACATGGTCTCATTTGAAATAAATGATCAAAAAACAGATTACTTGGGTTCAACAAAGACTTTAAACTTTAGAAAGGCAGATTTTAATGAACTGAGGTCTAATCTAGTAGTAATACAATGGGATGATGTTTTTGCAGGGAAAAAATGTAGAATATAAATGGCCAGTCTTTAAAACATTGTTAGAAAAGCACACTTATCAGTGTATACCCTTGGGTAATAAGTATAAAAGAAATAAGTCAAAACCAATGTGGCTAAATAAACAGGTAGGGGAGGAAATGGACAAGAAGAGGAAGGCGTTTAGATTCTTTAAGTCAGGAGGGACGTAGATATCATATCAGAATTATAAGGAATGTAACAAAAATTGCAAAAGGGCAATCAAATTAGCATAAATGGATAATGAAAATAGGATTGCAATAGAAAGTAAGGTCAACCCTAAAAAGTTCTTTAAGTACCTGAATAACAAAAAAATGAGAAAAGAAAATATAGGACCCTTTCAGTGTGAGATGGGTAGGCAGATTATTGGAGATAAGGAAAAAGCTGAGGTATTAAACAAATTCTTGGCCTCTGTGTTTACCAGGGAAGAATCAAGTTCAATAGTAGTGCCGCAGGAGGAAGCCACAACCTCCATATTAATGAACAATTTGTTAACTGAGGAAGAAGTTCATAAGCGACTTGAAAAAATTAAAGTAAATAAGGCTCTTGGCCCCGATGGCATACATCCAAGAGTTCTCAAGGAGTTAAGCTCAGTAATAACAAAACCATTATATTTAATATTCAAGGACTCCATTTCCAAAGGCTCAGTACCACAAGATTGGCGTAAAGCAGATGTGGTGCCTATTTTTAAAAAGGGAGCTAGATCACAACAGGGAAATTACAGACCTGTAAGCCTGATTCAATAGTAGGGAAACTACTTGAAGGTTAAATACAGGATAATATTCAGGAATACTGTCCCGGCCAGCTTTATTCTAAAGCTTGCCGGGTTAAATGCGGCCAAACCGCAGTGCTTGTCTCCGATTTGAATCGGAGTTTCCCGCGCGGCGGCCGCTTCAATAGATAAGCGCTAATGGCGCTTATTATTGAAAGCGCCCGAGGCGCGGGAAAACCGGTCGAAAACGGCCAAAGATAGCCGCGCACCGCCCGCGGGTTAAAAATACCCGCTGAGGCAGCCGCTTTAGATTAAAGCTGGCCACCACTGTACATAATGGAAAACAAAATTATTAGTAATAGTCAGCATGGATTTATGAAGGATAGATCTTGCCAAACTAACCTTATTTGTTTCTTTGAGGAGGTAAGTAGGAATTTAGACCAGGTAATGCAGTTGATGTGGTCTACTTAGATTTTGCAAAGGCTTTTTATACGGTTTCACACAAGAGGTTGGTGTACAAAATAAAGACAATTGGACTCAGTAATAATATATGCACCTGGATTGAAAACTGGTTAAAGGACAGACAACAGAGGGTTGTCATAAATGGAACTTTTTCAGGTTGGGCTAAAGCCGTGAGTGGAGTACCTCAGGGATCGGTACTGGGATTCCTGCTTTTTAACTTGTTTATTAATGACTTTGAGGTTGGGATCGAGAGCAAAGTCTCCATCTTTGCTGATGATACTAAATTGTGTAAGGTAATAGAATCAGAGCAGGATGTAATTTCTCTTCAGAAGGACTTGGAGAGACTGGAAACGTGGGCAGGTAAATGGCAGATGAGGTTTAATACAGATTAATGTAAGGTTATGCATTTGGGATGCATGAATAAAAAGGCGACTTACAAATTAAATGGAGATATATTGGGGGAATCCTTGATGGAGAAGGATTTAGGAGTGCTTGTAGACAGCATGCTTAGCAATAGTGTCCAATGTCATGCAGTAGCTGCAAAGGCAAACAAGATCTTATCGTGCATCAAACGGGCAATGGATGGAAGGGAAGTATACATAATTATGCCCCTAGCTAAATTAGATTTATTTACATTAGGAAAGAGGCATCTAAGAGGGGATATGATAACTATATACAAATATATTCAGGGACAATACAAGGAGCTTTCAAAAGAACTATTCATCCCACGGGCAGTACAAAGGACTCGGGGGCATCGCTTAAGGTTGGAGGAAAGGAAATTTCACCAGCAACAAAGGAAAGGGTTCTTTACTGTAAGGGCAGTTAAAATGTGGAATTCATTACCCATGGAGACTGTGATGGCAGATACAATAGATTTGTTCAAAAAAAGGTTGGACATCTTTTTAGATGGGAAAGGTATACAGGGATATACCAAATAAGTATACATGGGAAGGATGTTGATCCAGGGATTAATCCGATTGCCAATTCTTGGAGTCAGAAAGGAATTAATTTTTCCCCTTAATGGGGTTTTTTGTTTGCCTTCCTCTGGATCAATAAGTAAGTATAGATATAGGATAAAGTATCTGTTGTCTAAATTTAGCATAGGTTGAACTTGATGGACGTACGTCTTTTTTCAACCTCATCTACTATGTAACTATGTAACTATGTAAAGCATTGCCATGCATTGCTCTTCTAGCCTCTTCTCTTTGGCAGCCAAGTGGGTCGGTAGGGTAGTGTTAGCCCTATTAACCCCTTAGTATCGCTCATGCATGCCAAGTATTACCTATAAATATATTTATGAACTGGCTTACCTGTTATGAGACTTCTTATATACCCGTGGAGGGAGAGGGGGGCTCCTGGAAATATATGTTCTTTTCTTTACTATATTTTTTTTAAAAATGGAAAGACTACAAAATTCTAGATATATTTATAACCTTATTTAAATGAAAAAAATGTTTCTTTAGTGCTTATTTCTTCTTTCTTTTG
This sequence comes from Ascaphus truei, assembly GCA_036426205.1. Classification (NCBI taxonomy): domain Eukaryota; kingdom Metazoa; phylum Chordata; class Amphibia; order Anura; family Ascaphidae; genus Ascaphus; species Ascaphus truei. The sequence goes on along the minus strand of WSYH01000929.1, from coordinate 16,315 downwards.
TGTTTTCTAATTATAACCCTAATAGAGGAGAAGGGCTGGTACAGTAATATATAAAGTAGCTCCACACAGGGGCGTAGCTATAGCCCCGACAGCCCAGGATAAACTCAGGGGCCCACACTTTTGGAACGTCCGCTCTCCCCTCCCCCCTCCTCCCCCCCCCCCCCCCCCTGTCAGTGGCCCATCGCTCTCTTCAGACAGGTGGGGGAGATGGTATGCTGCGGCAAGTCCCCAGCGTTAAACAGAAGATAAGCCGGCAAAGAAATCAGCAGTTGTTACACAGGCAGAACAGGACATCAGGGGAGGAGCACGCTCTAGCAGCAGACACCGGAAGTAAGAAAGACTTCTGGTTTCAGACCACTAGAGCATGCTCCTCCTCTGATGTCCTTCTTTGCCTGAGTAACAGCTGCTGATTCCCCTGCCGGCTTATCCTCTGTTTAACGCCGGACTACCCACGGATAGGCATGGGGAGGGAGGGAGGACAGAGGTGATGATGATTGTGGGGAGAGGGATGTGATGGTAGGGGAGAGAGAGAGGTGATGGTGGGGGTGGGAAGGGAGGTGATGATGGTGGGGGGAGGGAGAGGTATGATAATGGGGGGAGAGAGAAGGAGGGGAGGAGGGAGATGATGAGGAGGATGAGTTGGAGAGATGAAGAGGGGCTGAGGGGGAGAGATGAGGCGGGGAAGAGATGATGATTATGATGGGGAGGGGGAGAGATGATGAGGGATAATGATGAGGAGGTATGATGGGAGCGAGGATCAGGGAGAGGATGGGGAGATGGAGAAAAAAAATTGCAGTTAAAATTAATATTAATAGGGCCCTGAATTTTGTTTGCACATGTCTAGCTACGCCACTGGTGCCACAATATAATTGTCAGTTTGATACTGGGATAATATTAAAATAGGGGCGTGCTTCAGGGTTTCTAGAAATGTTTTATTTTTTACATTTTCATTTTAAATGAATTATTAGTTTTCATAAATATTTTAAAATAATGTCTCAATTAAAATAGTATTTTTTTTTGTTTAAATGAAGTTGCAAATAATTATTTTGTTAACTAAATAAATCCTTTTTGACATCAAAAACAACTCCATAAATTTTTCTTGTTTACAACATTAAACATTAACATGTTTCCAATATTTAATGGATTTGTTAGCAATAACAAAAATTCATTTTCCCAACAGTTGTTTTACTTTAATACTGTACATACAATACAGTACACGATGTACATAGAGGTCTTGCTTATTTCCAGTATGTACAGCAGTTATTTAGCACTGCAATGTTTCTAAGGAGTTCCATATTAATAATTCAATTGGTCAGATGTGTTACAAACGTTCACATAACCACTCACATCACATTTATAGCCATAACTGTAATATGTCTTGCTGTCTAGTTATGGGTTATAAATATGCTAGTCGAAATCATATATAGCCCATGTTTAAGGGAGCCCCCCTAAGGGCTCCCTATGATGTCAGTTTTGCATTGCCCAGGGAAAGGCAGGCAATTCTCAGCCTTGAGAAAGCACTACCAGGTACTACTGACTGGAAGAAGCAACAAGAGGCTGCTTTATCCTTTGTATAGCCGTTGTGTCCGTATGAGGACTAGCAATGCCCCTAGCGAGTCCACAAACTCCTACAGCAGCAGTGGGATCGCAGGGATTTCTTTTAGCTCTGATTCTAACAGTAATTGCTGTGTTGGCTGGGGAGGTAGTGGAATGAAAGGGGTGCTGTCTAAATACTGGAGCTTGGAGAGCCTTCAATGTACATCTGGTAAGGGAAATGCTTTTATTTATATAACGCGTAAATCCTCTGATCTTCAGAAGTACAGTAATAGCTACAGGATTGCATTTTATAGCCAGCGATCTCCCTTTTTTTAATGCTTGTACTGTATGATACAATATACTGGACACCTAACAAGCTCCTATTGTACCCCCAAAATAACCACAACATATATATAAGCATATGCGTGTCACAGAGGAGTGCTACTGAGCATGGCAATATATATTTAAAACCAGAGACAGCACATAAAACACAGACAAAGCTCAGTTTTATCACATCCAGTGAAAATCATACACGGTACAGTGCCTAAATATATATGTATAAATATCTATTAAGTAAATGGTCTTTTAGTTTGACATTTTTGGCCAAAATTGTTGTAAGCCCCTGAGCCAACGTTACGGCAGACCACAATTCAGGGGTCCCTAACGCTAATATAAATTCTTAATAACCTGTGTAATAACAGGAAGAATGATTTATAGTAAATCTGTCAATATTAGTTTCAAAGTTCTAAGTCTGATTGAAGCCTTTATTAACCTGTACATTACCAGGAAAAGCACTCTGTATTAGAGTTGTCACAACCATCCTGCAAGCAAACAAGTTCCCCTGTGTGGAAGATGCTATGGAGTGAGCCCTTAACCATTTAAATGTGGGAGGGGGTGAGCTTAAATTAAGTAGGAGGTTGCCACCCTCCAATCAGCCAGGACTAGCTGAAACACAATGTAAAATATAAGGACACCCTAACAAGCTCCTATTGAACCCCCAAAATAACCACAACATATATATAAGCATATGAGTGTCACAGAGGAGTGCTACTTGAGCATGGCAATATATATTTTTAAACCAGAGACAGCACATAAAACACAGACAAAGCTCAGTTTTAGCACATCCAGTGAAAATCATACACGGTACAGTGCCTAAATATATATGTATAAATATCTATTAAGTAAATGGTCTTTTAGTTTGACATTTTTGGCCAAAATTGTTGTAAGCCCCTGAGCCAACGTCACGGCAGACCACAATTCAGGGGTCCCTAACGCTAATATAAATTCTTAATAACCTGTGCAATAACAGGAAGAATGATTTATAGTAAATCTGTCAATATTAGTTGCAAAGTTCTAAGTCTGATTGAAGCCTTTATTAACCTGTACATTACCAGGAAAAGCACTCTGTATTAGAGTTGTCGCAACCATCCTGCAAGCAAACAAGTTCCCCTGTGTGGAAGATGCTATGGAGTGAGCCCTTAACCATTTAAATGTGGGAGCGGGTAAGCTTAAATTAAGTAGGAGGTTGCCACCCTCCAATCAGCCAGGACTAGCTGAAACACAATTGTAAAATATACTGGACACCTAACAAGCTCCTATTGAACCCCCAAAATAACCACAACATATATATAAGCATATGAGTGTCACATATCATACTGTATGATACAAATGAAAGGTGAAATCGCTGTCATACTTTGCTTTGCAGGACCGAAACGCCCAACAGTTCTACAAGAATGTTGTGCTTGATTGTTAAGATTATATAGTAGCCGTATTAGCCCAACCAAATACTGAACTGTACCTGGAAGAAAATCAACACATGTTTTTGATTAAATCCTTAAACGTGTTAATGTAAAATGGTTTACGTCATTAAAAATGCATAACAGAGAAAACAGATGCATTGATACATGTCCTTATATATTTGCTTGAGTGTGGATGTCAGAGTTAAAACTGTTTAAAGCAAGAATGGCTGTTAAAGCTGCAGTTCATGTACAATATAACAATTGTATTGCTCAATTATAAAACAACACTTCTTATAACAAGGCATTTACAATTCAATTTATTTGGTGAGGGTAAAGCTGCAAGTCATAATAGAAAAAGTACACAGGCGGCACACTTTATTCGAGTACGGCTCATTCCGCAAGCCGGGATATGTCCCGGCTTGCGAGCCGCACTCCCTCAGCGTGCCGCACATCACCGATGCGCGGTCACGCGTCATCGGGTGCCTGTGCCGCCTGTACGCGTGCCCAGGGCTCCCCGAGGGAGCCCTGGTGTCGCGCGGATGTGAGGACGGCGGCGGGACGTTCCGGGGGACCCGGCGGACCCGGTGAGGAGAGGGGGAAGCCCCGATCGGCGGGCCTCTCCTCCGAGGCTTCGGCGCGCGCCCGGCACCCTCCGGCGCGCGCCAGGTTACTGCTGCGGCCGAGAACGAGCAAATGCTCGAATAAACTCGGCCGCAGCAGTATAGTGCTTTTTTAAAATAAAAGTATGAAGTATAAAGACACATTTCCATGTCTAAAAAGTATTTGATTTAAGAGTGGAGAATAGAATAGCATTATCCTCCCCCTTCTCTCCCCTCCCCCTAGTAATTACAGTTGCCTAGGTCATATTGGGTATTGATTTTCCTGTTGATTTTTACTGTATATGGGAGGGTAGAAGAACCTGCTGCAGACAAAAATATATCTTATGTTTGAGAATTCAATGAAGATTGTTTTGCTACATTAAATTGTAATTTACTTAGCAAGAATAATTTGCATAAAGCTACAACTGTGTCGAGTTACCCAATATAAAGACAAGTTGTTATATTACATTTTAGGGTGTGTTTTTTAGAACCAGCTATTTTTAAAAGAAAGTTTTCAGTATCTTTCAGATGAATTTTTCATGGTTTCATGTTTATTTTTTATTTATTTATAAAAATATTTTACCAGGAAGTAATACATTGAGAGTTACCTCTCGTTTTCAAGTATGTCCTGGGCACAGAGTAAAACAAAATAATACATGGTTACAAATACAGTTACATAAATGAACAAGGTATACATTATATACAAGACATTGCATGCACAGTTAAAGAAAATATATATTATGAGCGTATGAAACAGTTACAGACCAGATTAAAGTGTGAGACAGCCTTATATTTGAAAGAACTTAAGCTGGTGGTGGATATGAGAGTCTCTGGTAGGTTGTTCCAGTTTTGGGGTGCACGGAAGGAGAAGGAGGAACGTCCGGATACTTTGTTGAGTCTTGGGACCATGAATAGTCTTTTGGAGTCTGATCTCAGGTGATAGGTACTGCATGTGGTAGGGGTGAGGAGCTTGTTCAGGTAGCTGGGTAGCTTGCCCAGAAAGTATTTGAGGGTGAGACAGGAAAGGTGAACTTTGCGCCTAGACTCTAGTGATGACCAATCTAGTTCTTTGAGCATTTCGCAGTGATGTGTGTTGTAGTTGCATTGGAGAACAAAACGACAAATTGAATTGTAGAGGGTGTCAAGTTTGCTAAGGTGGGTTTGAGGAGCCGAGCCATATACTATGTCTCCATAGTCAATAATTGGCATTGGCATCTGCTGTGCAATACGCTTTCTGACCAGGAGACTTAGGGAGGATTTGTTCCTGTAAAGTACCCCTAGTTTGGCATAGGTCTTGGTTGTCAGGGTATCAATGTGCATCCCGAATGTTAAGTGGGAGTCAAACCATAAGCCCAGGTATTTAAAACTAGTGACAGGTGTTAGGGTGGTTTTAGCGTTGGTTCTAATCAGGAGCTCAGTCACTGGAAGCTTTACAAATTTAGTCTTGGTCCCAAATACCATTGTTACCGTCTTGTCAGTGTTTAAAAACAGTTTGTTTTGGGAAATCCAGTTTTCGAGTCTCAAAAAGTCAGACTGAAGTATGTGTTGAAGGTCAGAGAGGCTATGGCTGTGTGCATACATGATTGTGTCATCTGCATACATGTGTATTGAGGCTCCCTTACAAGCTGTGGGAAGATCATTAATGAACACTGAGAAGAGTAGGGGCCCCAGAACAGAGCCTTGCGGGACACCACAGGTGATATCCAGGGGGTTTGAGTTAGAGCCTGAGATGGACACATGTTGGGATCTTCCTGATAGGTAGGACTGAAACCAGTTTAAAGCATGTTTCCCTATTCCAGAGCTCTGGAGTTTGTTAAGCAGGATAACATGATCAACTGTGTCAAAAGCCTTTGCAAAATCTAGGAATACTGCACCAGTGTTACATTTGTGAATGGCATGAATGCTTCTTGGTGCCCCTGTAGTGTTGTCCATTAATTGAGAGATATGTATTACATTATCCCAGATGCAAATAGTGAAGTGGTAGCCAAATTGATAAATTCGTTCATATCCGTCACGTACGGGACACCTGTGAGCATGTGACCTGCATACAAGACAAGGGTTAATCCACAGCTATTAGGTTGGCACACTTTTTACCTTCGCAAAGGTCCATCAGATGAGTAACATCCCTGTGACGGTAAACAGGTAACTAGGCCATCAATAAAGGTATTATGCCCGGCTAGTTACTTCTGACCCATATTGGGTAGTTTGAGTGTCAGCTCTTGGGCCCATGGTACATGCAATGTATGTGATTGTATTGCAATAAAGAATGTATGTGTGTTTTACCTTTCCAGGAGTGCTAACCAGTGGAGATTCAGAGGCTATGAGTTTCAGGGTGGACTTTGTAAAAGTGTTGTCGGATTGTGTCTAGCTAGCCGGGGATCAGAGTTGCTGGCCACCCGAAAAATGTATCTGGGAATCAGGTCAGATTCCCGGGGACATGTAGGCACAGATCTCCGGTCAAAATCCTCCATTGAAAACAGTTACACGACTCACCGCCAGGTTTCCCTGCTTCAGCACAGACCAGAAAGGTAAATGGGGGCATAGGGATATGTGTATCCTGGGTACAGTCAGGGGTGCCTAGGTTAATGGGAGTCCCCCAGTATATGCCCAGATCACCATAACCTGGTATAGAGGTTCTGGGGTGCTCCAACCTCTAAAAGGTTGTGAGGCTAAATATTTTATCTAAGTCCAGCTTCAGTGAGAATAGATGCAGATCTGTAACTTAACCTAAGCGTTATTTCAGTCAACTTTTTAACAAACTTCTTATAGGAAGGTCTAGGAGTGCTGAAAATGAACGTGTGCATCTTTTCAGTCAATCCTAAGGAAAGAGGGACTTAGAAGAAATTGGGAAATATTTTTATTAACATTGTTTTTAAAGGTATATGCTTATGCACTGTATATGAGCTGGGGAATTTCTAAGTTCCTGGTTCCGAGAGACCATGTGGCTACCAAACCTGGTGCCACTAAGTCTGCTCGGGTCCCGGACTTGAAAGTCTCAGAAATGCCAAGGTGTGAAGGCGGGCAGAGTACTGGAGTTAAACTCAAGTACCCATGTCCTGGCGTGAATGGAAGCCATCGGGCTGCTATTTGCCCAAGCCCAGACTCTGAGGCGCCTGATTCAGCTGTGGGTCCTGCATAGCAAGCGGTAGAGGTGTCAAGTTGGGGCATACCCTTGGCAGAATCCGAATCCGTGCTTTCCCGGCTTCAGGCTGGTAGAAATTTCCCACGCTCTGATAGGCTGTAGTATTTTGTGAATGGGACTGAAATACTATAAGAATCCCAGCAGCCAATCAGGTATTGTGATTCATCCAAGATTCAAGTGCCAAGACAGCAGCAGCAAATTTGAATTGACCAAAAGATGCTCGGAGAGAAATAGCAGCGAGCTGGCTTCAAAGATTTCTAGCTGAAATATTTTCTAAGTCCTGCCATTTTACGGTCGCAGCTGGGATTTCATGCCGATTTGAGTTCTAGGAGATTTGGGACTTACTCGCGGTCAACCTATTTCAAGGCTGCAGATCTTATCCAGCGGTGGCAGCTGGACCTTCATGCCGATTTGGGTTCCAGGACATTTCGGGCTAAGTCCCGGTCAACTTAAAGACTTTGTTCTACCTTTTGTGTCACCTAGGAAAGTCTAGTTTTTTCACCACAAAATACAGACGAAAAGACACACTTACTCGGGGTCTGGGGTCGAAACCTAGACACTCCAAGGTGCAGAGAACTCTAAATAAGAGTTTTACAGTGGTCTCCTGGTTTCCTGGTTCTATTCCTCTCCTGGTTCCCAAATCGGCGTGAAGTTCCAACACGCCACTGCTCCCTTCTCTTCTGAGGGCTTGGACTTTCTGGGCCGCGACTTAGTACCAAATTCTTAGAACTAAAATCGGCATGAAATCCCAACCACGACTGCTACGTTCAATTTTGAGAACTTGGTCTCAAAAAGCTGGACTTAGAATTTGGCCAGAATTTGGCCGGCAGGCTTTTCGGGCTTGAAATTGAAGCCGGTTGCTCTGCTATTTGCACAAAAGTAACTTTGAAAAACCTGTCTGAGGACCCGAATATGATTGGTGCATCAATCCTTATAGTAGTCTGAGTTTCATTCACAAAACCCAACAGCCAATCAGAGCGTGGGAACTTTCTCATGCAGCCAATCAGAGCCCAGCTGGTAGAAAAGCCGGGTTAGCGGGACATCTGAATGAGCCAAGGGACATGCACAAGTTTGCCACCTCCGTCCCTGGCTAGCTCAATGCCACCCACATTGACAGGCTCCTCCTCCAAGTCTGGCAGAGCAAATGGCAGCCTGAATGACTGCTATTGTTCCCCGGACATGGGTACTCAGCCTTTCCCCGCTGCCAATTTGCCCATCACACCTCTGGCATCCTCTGACTACTTTGAACTCCGATGTCCAGCAGACTTACTAGCACCAATGTGGTAGCCCTGGCAGTCTGTTTGGACATTGGTTCTGAAAGTCCCCAACACACAGTACATACAGTACCCTACAATGTATTAATAAAAAGATGCTCTAATACATTTCCTAAGTTTCTGTGTATGGGAAATAGAATAAAAAGGATGTACTTTTAGTACTATCAGCCTTATTCCCAATACACTATCTTTGGGGATTTATTCTGGACTCTGAGAGTTTCCCCACAACCTTACAGGTGCGCCGACGAGTATTCTAAAATTTGCCTTAAACTTGCCTTGGAAAATCTGGGGCTATCACCAACAAGATCCAGGTACATGCTGGGTATATGGGAAACATTTCAGTGACATTTCTGCAGAGACTAATGGCCCATTGGATTAACACAGCAGGGGTCCCTGGCAGTCCCATTCAGTTTTAATGGGACTGCCAGGGACCCCCGCTGTTAATCCGATGGGCCATTAGTCTGTTTGCAGAAATGTCACTGAAATGTTGTAGCATGTACCCAGCATGTACCTGGGTCTTGTTGGTGATTGCCCCAGATTTGTTTTAGAATACTCGTCGGCACTACAGTATATATGGTTGGGGCACCCACAAACCTTACACTGGTTCTGGGTTACCAGGCACTAACTGGGATACCCCCATTAACCTAGGAATTCCGTAAGATACAGGGATACTTATACATCCCTGTGCCTCATTCACCTTTCTGGGCTATGCTGAAGCAGGGTACTCTAGCGGTGAGTCGCGCTTGGGTTTTCAAGGGGAGATCTTGCCGGGACAATGTGCCTACATGTATCCGAGAATCAGGCATGATTTCCGGGTACATTTTTAGGGGTACCGGCAACTCCGGACCCCAACTACCTATTCACTTTCTGACAACAATTCCTCTGCAATAGTTCAATAGTAGCGCCACAGGAGGAAGCCACAACCTCCATATTAATGACCAATTGGTTAACTGAGGAAGAAGTTCATAAGCGACTTGAAAAAATTAAAGTAAATAAGGCACCTGGCCCCGATGGCATACATCCAAGAGTTCTCAAGGAGTTAAGCTCAGTAATAGCAAAACCATTATATTTAATATTCAAGGACTCCATTTCCACAGGCTCAGTACCACAAGATTGGCGTAAAGCAGATGTGGTGCCTATATTTAAAAAGGGAGCTAGATCACACCCGGAGAATTACAGACCTGTAAGCCTGACTTCAATAGTAGGGAAACTACTTAAAGGTTTAATACGGGATAATATTCAGGAATACCTAATGGAAAACAAAATTATTAGTAATAGTCAGCATGGATTTATGAAGGATAGATCTTGCCAAACTAACCTTATTTGTTTCTTTGAGGAGGTAAGTAGGAATTTTGACCAGGGTAATGCAGTTGATGTGGTCTACTTAGATTTTGCAAAGGCTTTTGATACGGTTTCACACAAGAGGTTGGTGTACAAAATAAAGAAAATTGGACTCAGTAATAATATATGCACCTGGATTGAAAACTGGTTAAAGGACAGACAACAGAGGGTTGTCATAAATGGAACTTTTTCAGGTTGGGCTAAAGTCGTGAGTGGAGTACCTCAAGGATCGGTACTGGGACCCCTGCTTTTTAATTTGTTTATTAATGACCCTGAGGTTGGGATCAAGAGCAAAGTCTCCATCTTAGCTGATGATACTAAATTGTGTAAGGTAATAGAATCAGAGCAGGATGTAATTTCTCTTCAAAAGGACTTGGAGAGACTGGAAACCTGGGCAGGTAAATGGCAAATGAGGTTTAATACAGGTAAATGTAAGGTTATGCATTTGGGATGCAAGAATAAAAAGGCGACTTACAAATTAAATGGAGATAAATTGGGGGAATCCTTGATGGAGAAGGATTTAGGAGTGCTTGTAGACAGCAGGCTTAGCAATAGTGCCCAATGTCATGCAGTAGCCGCAAAGGCAAACAAGATCTTATCTTGCATCAAACGGGCAATGGATGGAAGGGAAGTAAACATAATTATGCCCCATTACAAAGCATTAGTAAGACCATACCTTGAATATGGAGTACAATTTTGGGCACCAATCCTAAGAAAAGACATTATGGAACTAGAGAGAGTGCAGAGAAGAGCCACCAAATTAATAAAGGGGATGGACATTCTAACTTATGAGGAGAGGCTAGCTAAATTAGATTTATTTACATTAGAAAAGAGGCGTCTAAGAGGGGATATGATAACTATATACAAATATATTCAGGGACAATACAAGGAGCTTTCAAAAGAACTATTCATCCCACGGGCAGTACAAAGGACTCGGGGCCATCCCTTAAGGTTGGAGTAAAGGAAATGTCACCAGCAACAAAGGAAAGGTTTCTTACAGTAAGTGCAGTTAAAATGTGGAATTCATTACCCATGGAGACTGTGATGGCAGATACAATAGATTTGTTCAAAAAAAGGTTGGACATCTTTTTAGATGGGAAAGGTATACAGGGATATACCAAATAAGTATACATGGGAAGGATGTTGATCCGGGGATTAATCCGATTGCCAATTCTTGGAGTCAGGAAGGAATTAATTTGTCCCCTTAATGGGGTTTTTTGTTTGCCTTCCTCTGGATCAATAAGTAAGTGTAGATATAGAATAAAGTATCTGTTGTCTAAATTTAGTATAGGTTGAACTTGATGGACGTATGTCTTTTTTCAACCTCATCTACTATGTAACTATGTAAAAACACCCCTTGAAACTCATGCCCTAGCAATCCCTGCTCGCTGGCATACCCGGAAAGGGAATAACCCACAACACATTTTTATTACATGTCATACATTTGGATGTACAATGTTACTGGGTTCAAGAGCTAACCCTCTTGAACTAGTATACTCGGATCAACCAAAACTGGGCTTGATCTTTATTTGTGAGCCAGGTTACCCCATACCGTCACACCTATCATGCCCATATTATATGGGTATGATATACCACTGTGCCAATCAATGGGTACAGGGTAGGTATAGTAGGTCCAGGGTGGGTGGTTAGGCCTCATGGGTGAGTAGCGGTGGATGGAGGTTAACCCCTTAATTACTATAGCTGTTATTAATCGCTACAGTGATTAAGGGGTTAGGGGTCATTAGATTGTATTATTTATTGTATTCTTTCTGGCAACGGAGGACATGGTCCTGCAGTATGCTAATGAGGATGACCTTCATGATGCAGAGGTAAGTAGAACATTTTATTTACTTTATTTATGCTGACTGGCTAATGTTTGATTTTATAATGGGCCAATTAGCTATTATCCATATCTGGATAATAGTTATTTTGCCCATTATTGTATGTGTTGGGGGGGGAGGAGGTGTATTTAGTGCAATGAATTCCACATTAATTTTGTTTGCAACAGGATTGGTCCTGCAGGCCAGCGGGGACCCGTGGGGACCTCCTGAGGACCCCAGGACACCCAAGGGACCGACTTTTCCTGGCGGGAGGATTTTGAGAGGAAATCTCCATTCTAGAGCCTTGATAACCCCCAATAACCTGCTCAGGGCTACTAGAATTGCACGGATTTGAAAACCTGCCAATAAGTGGCTTCTCGACGCTCGTTTGGCGGGTTTTTTTTCTCGGGAAAAAAAATGTCGAAAAAGACTTTTACTGACTTTTACTAAAAAGCTTACTGAATAGCAGTAGGCCCTTTTGGCGAATAGGCCTTGATAAGTGGCTTATCGGGGCTAGTGCATAGGCCCCAGTATCTTTTAAGGAATGTATGCAAATGTTTGAGATCTTATTCAGCACATTATAATTACCTGAACTTCTCATTCAGATAAGCTCTCCTCCTACACATCAGCAGTCTTGTGCAAGGGTCAAGGAATGTTTTTTCTGTAATTATTTTTGTAGCTGCCTACATACCTCATATAAATATGGTATCTCTTGCATATGTAAGAGATAGACAGTGATTTAAAGTATTTATCTACACCTTAAAAAAGCAATCACAGCTTCTTATTCCTTTTTTTTTTTTTTTTTTTAACTTGACTGTACTGGAGGTCCTTGGAGCTTTTTGGTGGTACATGATGTCTGGAGACCCCCTGATTCAGAGATATTTGTAGTTTTTCTGTACTGGTTTTGACACAAATGTACTAATATACAGGCGGACTAAAAACATGACTGCCAGGGTCACCAAAATTCGTCAGTGACCGCTATAGTGTTTCCCCAGCTTCACTGGTGGATACGAAGTCCACCTGGGCTTGCCACTCTGAGCCAGGTATTCCCAGGACGTCGGAACACCACCAATGTGCTTCAGAGGACTCCCAGTTAGGCAATGAGAAAGTTGTGAATAAAAAACACAAGTCTGAGAATATATTTTGCAAAATGACAAATAAGTTTATTGCTTTGTGCGGTGCACACGCAGAGGAGGGTTTCAAAATAAAACTCTCCCAACGACATGGTGGCATAAAGGCCTTATTTATACACAAAATACTAAACCCACGCCCCCTATACAAGGTTGCGTGTCGTCACTACGTAAACAAAATATGAACATGAACACATTGAGTTAATAACATTATGGAATGCCTAAATGAAATGATTCAGCAATATTCCTTATACAAGCCGTTGACCTTTTCTCTACATACAGAACTTCATGGGCCCCCACCCTCGGAATGAGAGACACAGGGCCTATAAGTCTCGTATTTTCATAACATTGGCACGTTGCTCAAGGTTTTTTCAGTTAGCTGCTTGGTTTATTATCACTTTAAAATTGAAAGCAAAACATCCCTTTCAAACCATTCATCTCATAACCCGTTCACTCAGACAAAACCTAAGGTGGATGCTGACTTAAAATGGTTGCTTAGATCCCAGTGCTGTTATGTCAGACCCCCCCTTACGTCATATTCTCACTTTGTCACTCCCTCCTTTTTTTATTCTTAAAACATAGCTTTTGAGAATTAAGATTATGATGATAGTCCAGGGATAACTCAGAGGACAAAGGCTTCACTGTCATAGTCTCATAAGGCGCTGCGGCCAATATGTCTTTTGGAGTTGAAAAACTGCTGTTTCTGGCATCTGTAAAGAGTGGCATCAGATTGGGGGAGGGGTCGCACACTTGTGGATCATACCTTTGCAACACGTGACACCCACATATATGACAACAAGTAACACCCCCAAACACACCAAAGCATTCAAAAATTTTGCTCCAAGTGATTTAAGCCATTCACCTAACCCCAGAGGGTCCCATTCCATCCCATCTTCCTTTCTAAGCCTCTTTTGAATCTTTTGTATTTCATCTAGTTCATGCTGCACATTGCTACACTGATCTGGAATAAAAACACAACATTGTTCCTCAATTAGGACACATACCCCTCCTTTTGAAGCTAAAACATAGTCTAAAGCAATTCTGTTTTGTAAGGCCATAAGCCTAATCTGAACCTGTCCTTGGTTTAATGATGAAATTAAAAACTGCAAAATTAAGGGTACATCCTTCCTGTAAATTGTTATCTAACTAAACATACATTTTTACTCAGATTTCATTGGTTGGTGGAGACACTTGACCCATAAATTGATTCTTGTTCCTAGTGTGTGAAACACCCTTTAAAGAGGTTCCCTTTAAAAATTGGAAAAATACAGAAATTATACACATAATACTAAAAACCTTATTTTATGCAAGCAACCTTTCTTTGGATATGCAGTTGCTAGATAAAGGAAATGGCATCTATATCTATCATCATATATTTTCAGAATCATCACAATATTCTATTACTGAGAATTGAGGGGGTTTGGTATCTGTGGAAGCGAAATGCATGATCCTCACCCCTGCACGCATTATATACATCATTCACTCAGAATAACAGAACAGACGATGTCTGCGATGGTCAACATGGCTGACTTATGATCCTTTCCTTGTGGCTGACACACGCCCCTGGGTGACCCCCTCCTTTCGGTGGAGGTGCAACACACTTCTGGATCAAAGTTTTGCTGTACATGAAACATACATAGAGAGTGACGAGTACTGCCAAAACACATACAAGAGCTTTCACAAGCCACGCTTCCAGGAAACCAATCCTCCCATCAAGGCTCAATTTTACATACACCTTAAATTTCTAACTTAACACACTCTAAAGAATAAAAATATTGAGTCTCTGAAAAAATGAAATGTTCTGATAAAACCGGGCCTTAGCCTGGTGTCTTATTTTCCTCGTTGGTTAACGGTTAGAGTTTTGACTCGGCAAGACGTTAATTTGCTGCGGCTGTGCTTTAGGTGACTTTGGTCTTTGGTGGAGCTGGAACATTTGGTGGAGCTGGAACGAGCTTTACGTACTTTGGATCCAGGGAACAAACTCTGCCACTTTAATTGCTATAGTGGTGGTTACTTTAGGCCTTTTCACCTGGGATGAAAAGCATGCTTGCGCAGGAAATATGTGACTATTAACCCCATCTCGAGTAGGTGCACTTTCAACTTGCCTAGAGACTCAAAAAATGTATTAGATCATACAATTATGTTTATACCAATAACATGGTCCTTAATTCGTTCCTTTGGACCTGTGATAGTCACAAGTCATCCCATATGTGTCTCATAGGGAGGATAAATTTATACCTAGGAATAAATTCTTGTATCAATGGGTTTATTCCTGTCTAGCATCCGCATATAGACAGAGGTATTCCCTATTAATGTTCTTAATTCGTTCCTCAAATTAACCTAAGTAGCCAATGTGAACCTGACTTTGATACAATCTAAGTTCGAAACTTGGGGGCTCATCCCTTGCCTAACCACTTGCTTCCATAATTAATTCTATCCTGTCTGCAGCCATATCCCTAAGACCTGGGAAACTGCCAGAGTTTGTCCCAATCTTCAAAGTGGGGACAAAAAAACAGTCTCAAACTACAGGCCAATCCCTCTTCTCCAATACTATCCACAGTCATGGAAAAAATATCCTCCCAATTTAGCATTTTTTACCCATACAAAGTTCCCTAGCCAATTCCATATGGCTTTTACCCCAAACACTCCACTGTAACTATTCTGCTAAAAAAATTGAAATGCCTTGTATATAATGCATACCTTATTCACTTATGTAACTGCTATTGCAACTAGTGGGAACACAGAACAGGTAGGCTCTAACTAGATGTACAATAAACACAATAAAAAACCTTGCAAGAGTATGTGAGCCTCTTTGAAGGGGCTGCCTAAAATACTAAAACTGACCCCCTGGTCAGAATGGTAAAAGGGAAAAGAAGTGCGTATTATGAAGAGCGCCAAACGGTAAAGGATATATCACACCAGTTGAAGGACCAGGATAAGGCTCCGGACAGATGGGTTGTGCTTGAAAGAAATAAAAACAAAAGCACAAAACATAGCGTAATAATGTATAAGAAAGGGACAAACAACATATACTACACACACCATACAAGACTAGAGACTAACAGCCATGGGCGTCCGCAGGGGGGGGAAAGGGGGGGCGCTTGCCCCCCCCTGGATCCTGGGCGGGGAACAGAGGGAACAGAGGGCACTGGCGTGACAGGATTTTGCGCGCTCTTCTGCAACAAAAAAAAAAACCTCCCTTGTCTCCTGATTGGCTGGCGCGTGTTGGCACGCTGCCAGGATTATTATTTTTTTGTCCCTCGCAAGCTCTATCTCAGCGGTGCGCAAAACTGGGGGGCGCCAAATTATTTAGGGGGGGCGCAGCCTGTGCGGCGAAACCTGGGGGCAGAGCAGGGGCAGAGCAGAAGATCCGTGCTGTGTTTCCCTGTGCTTGGAGAGGGGGCGGGGCGTCCCTCTGCACACAGACACAAGCCCTTCTCTTCCTAGCTTTACTTGAGTGGGGAGCCGAGTAAGCAGTACAGGTGTGTGTGTGTGTGTGTGTGTGTCTGTCTGTCTGTCTGTCTGTGTCTGTGTGTGTGTATATATATGTATAGTGATGTCACTGTGTGTGTGTGTGTGTATATATATGTATAGTGATGTCACTGTGTGTGTGTGTGTGTGTGTGTGTATATATATATGTATAGTGATGTCACTGTGTGTGTATATATATGTATAGTGATGTCACTGTGTGTGTGTGTGTGTATATGTATAGTGATGTGTGTGTGTGTGTGTGT
>WSYH01009091.1:0-26978 GCA_036426205.1 Ascaphus truei | reverse complement strand
TAGTGCGATTATAACCCGGCCTCTGTGCTGTACAGTACGCCGAAAACGACAAGCACAGGGGTCTTATGTGTTAGCTTGCAACGGAGATCTCCTGTAGGTTTTTAATGGGGTGTGTAACAGGGACATGTCCCTTTTTAAATGAATCAGCCTCAGAGCTCTGCGAATCCAGCAGAGAGAGAGAGTTGATTGCAGCCACTCAATTAACTAGTCTCCACCTGGACTAATGAGAGCTCTGTAAAAAAAGCCTCATGTGGGACACAGGAGAGAGATTCCTTAGCTCACATTTGGGCTGACAGAAGGAGAGCAGAGAAGCCTGCACACAGACACTGTCTTGAGCACAAAGGCGGTGCTGAGATCAAGACACCCAGAGACCTATATTTCCTGGACACAGAGGACTCGGGAACCTGCCAGAGACTGACATGGAGGACCACCTGCTTAAGGTACTTCCTGAGACTTTGGGGTGATAGGCTGGTAAAGGGAATATCCTTCCAGTCCTGCAGATGGGGTCTGGGGCAGTAAGTTAGCCCTTACACAGGGATAGGGGGGTGTTATTTTGTTGTTTTTGTATGTTCCGCCTGGATAAAGGAACAGGCTCAATAAAGCCAAGATATTTAACCCTAAAACAGTCTCCATTTGCATACCTCTGCACAAGTCTCTTACAGGGTGCATTGTATATACTGAAGTGGGACCAAGGTAATAACGACCCAAACATTAATTGGCAAAAACGTAAAAGCGTTGCACACCAAAAACCGACAAAATAGAAAAAGGAAAACGGATCTAAATAAACGATTCAAAGGGGATAGACTTGGTGCTTCTCTGAGATGCGTGCAGTCTTATATCCAACGTGAAGTATGTATATATACTGCACCGACACACTTTATTCGAGCAAATACCCAGTATGTACCTGGCAGATACCTGGAATGCGCCGCTCCTCACCTCTGACAAGCCCCGTTGCGTTTGACTTCCCAGTCTGGGTTCATGCCTGGCTGACGGGCGGCTGATCTGTTAAATGATAATGATTAGGATTTAATAGGCTGCAATGCTTCGCGTGTCTACCAGATGGCATTAATTCATGAATTGTAATGCAGTATATATATATATACTGTGCAGTATTGCAGCCAGCGGGAATAAAATGCTTCAATCCCTGCCTGGAAAATACCTCAATGCACTCGGGCAGAAAACAGTCACAAACCTCAATACACCCGGGTATACCCGAATTCGTGGGACTAGCCGAGCTCGAATAAAGTGTGTCGCCAGTGTGTATATATATATATATATATATATATATGTATGTATGTATATCTTTATTTATATAGCGCCATTAATGTACATAGAAGTATTTCATAATGCAGAACACACGAAAATTAAACAAATGTAAAAAAATGACACAACATTACTGCAATGCTTTATTTATGGACCTGAAACGTTGGTGTGTGCACGAAATAAAGCATGTTTGTCATTTCCCCCAAAATGTGAGCTCTAAATGACTGGATATATTACTCCAAATATAACGTAACCCTTTCTCTTTCCGTATAACTATTCAACCCCCCTGAATTTATATCAAGCCGAAGAGGATGCACCGATCTTTTGAATAGCAGAACAATGCAGGTACACCGAGTCTGCACCAAAGAACTCGTCCTTTCGGTGCCTCTTCAATGCAAAGAGAGAAAGTCACGTGCCCAAAAGATACAAAGGGCAGAAATACCATGTCACGCAACAGAATATCCCACTACAGAGGCCAGCGCCTTTACCAAATGCCTTGTTCTTTGCTACGCTTCTCTCTCCAGAAGTTGCCCTTTTGTAACCAACTGGCTGATGTTGTTTCTTTCAATTTCGCTAACAGCTTTTACTTGAGGTGCTTTCATGAATTGGTTACATTCATAGTGCAGGGAGTTGCTCCTGTGTGTGGGTAACTAAGTACATAGCTCTGTTTGGCTTTCACAAACACACAGTTTACTCAGACTCCTTGATGTATTATTAAAATGGGTAAAGCCCTCTTGGGATCTCATCTCGTTATGTGCCTCCATTTGCCGAATAAGCCATGCGTTGTTTCACATCTCATCCTTGCGCTCCTTAATGACCCTGATGGTGATATATACGGGGTATTCTAACACCACCTTTATCACCGGCGGTTTTATTATGCAGGCGAATATATAAGGAGAGAAAGTCGTTGATTCTGTTTGAACTTTTTCAATTAGTCATGTGAACGAACACAGCTGTGATACCGGCAGGTTTCCAGTCTGAATCCGATGCGATTGTTACATTACACCTGCTCAACCGTAGCTGGAAATACGGTGTGTGGAATACACCTACATTGGTCTTTTTGTTGAGGTTGAAAAGTTTGAGGTTCTTTTATTTTGCACCGATTTCCAAATGAACCCTGGTTTAGATAATCCTCCTTGATGAAGCGCCTTAGCGGCGTGAAACGCGTAGGAGGGAGATTATGGACATTGCTCTTCATCTTTTGCACGAATAAAGCCTCTTTTTTCTGACCTTGGGTTATTTGCTTCTCATTGACTCTTTTGCTGCCGCTCCAGACCTCCTCTCTTTTTTCTATCTCCCCTGGTTTAGATAAACCTGATTTTCACCTGCTACTGGTGGATTGAATCAACTTGATAACGCTCTCGTTATAATATGAGGTTGCTTTGGAGAAATGTGGGTGTCAATATATTCCAGGGTCCCTTAGATTGGGAAATGGTAACCAGTTCCGACTTTTAACCCCCTGAATGTAAATTAAAAGGAAGTCGTGGAAATGTTTGGGAAGATGCGAATCCAGAAAACAATTCAGCAATGTCCTGTTATTTTGTTAGAGGTTAGTTCCAACCAAACTTTATAATAATAATAATAACAGCATGTTCTTGTATAGTGCTGCTAGTTTTACACAGCGCTTTACAGAGACATTTTGCAGGCACAGTCCCTGCCCGTAGAGCTTACAATCTATGTTTTTGGTGCCTGAGGCACAGGGAGATAAAGTGACTTGCCCAAGGTCACAAGGAGCTGACACCGGGAATTGAACCAGGTTCCCCTGCTGCAAACTCAGTGCCAGAGTCAGTGTTGTTGCTCACTGAGCCGCTCCTTCTCCTTAAGGCCTTGACCCCGCTGCCTACTGCAGCATCCGCTGTGGCGGACGCTGCACAGACTAGAGCCCTCCCCTCAATGGCGCCGGGCCCGCTGCGAGGGGGGGCTGCAGCGCTGGGGCGAGAGTTGCTCCTGCTCTCAATAGAATTGAGAGCAGGACTCGCTACGAGCGATACGGCACGCCCCCCGGCGGTTCAGCCAATGAGGGCGAACCTGCCGGGTGATGTCATGGCTGCGCCCCCGTCACTCCCCCCCCCCCCCGGTCTCTCTTCCTGCAGTGAGCTGCAGACCAGGAAATCGGCTGCACGCACCGCCAGTCTCGCGGGCGCGCATTGCAGCGGAGTTACCGGGGCCTTAGCCTTATACTTTATACTCACAAAGGAACCTGGACAATGGGGCATTATGCATGGCTAATGTCCCAAGCTTGATTTACAGAATATTTTGAATAGAGAATAAGTTGTCCTCACAAACTCACACAGCGCTTGTAGAGATAACTGTAGAAAATCAATAATCCTGCCAACACGGGACAGAATCAATACCATCTTCCTGCAGAAGTTTATCATTAGCATCTATAAGTGTTGATTTAGCTCTTCTGCAGAATAAACCCAATATTCATTACCCCCATTTCCACCTGCTTAAGCAAACACAGACGCCTGGCACTGAAACAGCCGCGTGGTGAAGCAATTTCTGGGGCACTGGACGTAGCCTACATGAAATCACTTATCCCAGAGACGAGGGTCGCTCTACAATGAGCTGCAGACACCTCTGTCACTGAAAGGGTCAACGACACAACCTTTAACAATCGTCTTCCTCGAGATTTCCCCCCAGAAACAAAGTAAAGGGTGTTGAATGATAGAAATCCAGAGCAAGGGGGGCTCCTTTCAAATGACATGGACTCAAATCTTCTCCAGCTCTGGAAAGTGACTTTGAAGCACATAGAATAGGGGTCCTAATCTTCTCCCCATTGCAGTACAACGCACGTAGGGTCCCAAGAAAGCTGTAACATTGCTGCCTCTCTGTCACTAAGGCCCAGCTCCACAAAAGGGTGCCAACCTATAGAACGCCTTTAATCTCATTCATACAGTATGTGCAAATGTGCCTAGCTGCCAACTGACTCCGGGTCACCTGGGCGATTGTGACCCAGTCCTGGATTTATCTTCACATTTTCTGTGCTGTTGGCAACTTTGGTTCATTATATGAAAGCAAGCTCTGAAGAAAGCCCGACCTGGATCTCCAACACAGAGGAGTCAGCTTACAGGTAAGAATATGGTTAATAAAGTGAACTCTCGTCACACAAAGCCATGGTGGATGGTCGGTGTACCTTTATAATAAAGTACGATGTGCAAAGTTATAAGTTGAGACCCAGAAAATAGCATTTCCAAATGGTTACCGTCTTGGAGGTTGACCAAAAAATGTCCCAGCATGCTTCACTTCTCAACTGTCTCTGGTGCCCATCACATCCGAAGAGCGTGTGCTTTATTTCAATTAAACTACAATTGGAAAGCAGATTACATTGAAGTCAAAGACCCCAAATATTATTTGTTTGGATCAATAGAAAATGGACATCCATCCAAGCGTTTAGAAAGTTTAATTCCTCTCCTTTCTTATATTTTAATTTGAAACGCTGTTTCATAGCTCACAGGTGAAGATTTGTTTTTGGGTTCAAGAACCAGACATTGGACAACATAATAGATTAATTTAGGTAAAATAAATATTTGCTTCTGTGGGTCGACTACATGGTGGCAGTTCGGGTCAAATTATCATAACTCTGTGCCCAGGACGTACTTGAAAACGAGAGGTAAACTCAGGTAACAATGTATTACTTCCTGGTATAACATTTTATTAATAAATATACATGAGTACAGATTTCATTAAACAAATATGCTCTCTCCACAAAATAAACAGAAATGATTTCTATTTGTTTCCGTCGAGATTTAAAAAAAAAAATATTTTAATTACTAGTGAATTGATCAGCGCTGGCAGTTCAGGCCCATAAATTGTGACGTATTGAATGCAGCGTGCACTTTTTACTACCAGTTCCTCATACTGCATCGATCTAGTAAAGATTGACAATAAGGATACATCAAAAATAACCGCAATGAATGCATGGAAAGGTGAATACACTATATTATGCACAGCAACAAACTGACTGATCCCCAAGTCCTCCTTTTGTAACGTAAAGAGCTTCTTGGCCGCCCTTATAGTGCTGGCGACGCGATCTATGACGTCACCCGTCGCCACTAGCTGAAGCTAAACTTTAGTTTTAAGCGACATCGCTGGCGACAAGGCCAGTGACATCATGAAGGGGGCGGGCAGCGCTCTCTCATTGGTTTAGAGACAGTCATATGTGGCGACTGTCTCTAAAAAAAATCAAATTTACCCGGCTTCAAAATTTTTGGTCGCTCCGTCGCGTTTACTATAAGCGCTTGCGATGGAGTCAATGTATTTGTTTCGGAACGACGTCGCGTCGCCAGGCACTATAAGCGCAGCCTTACATGGCACCGCGCCATATTTCCATATTTAATAAGGAGATGTAAGCTGAAAATCTGAGTTTATTTTAATCGTGGTCTATTTAGTGCAACAGTGCCGCACACATCACAATCAGGTGCTGTTTTTTTGCACAACTGTTCTACCAGTTTGAAAGCGGGAAAAAGAAGCATCACAGCTGCTGTTTTGTGAAGGGTGCTTCAGGTATCCTGCACGTTCGCTTGTCAATTCTGCAGAAGACCCTGCCCATGTTGAAACGTTGTTCAGCACAATTAGAGGTTGTTCCGTGGGGCCACATTTTGTTTTCCTTGTTCCTAAAGCCCCTCTGAATACTCTTTCTAATTACAACTAAAACCCCGTGACACTATTCTTGGAGTTACACCTTAGGCTAAGGCCCCGCTCCCAGAGTCAGCGCACCTGCGCTGCTGACAGGCGGTGTGCTGAGATACACAGACCGCGATCTGCGGTCTGTAGGGAGCGGGAGCCGGAGCGGGAGGTGGGCGGGAGGTGGGAGGTGGGAGGTTTGATCGGGAGGTGGGCGGGAGGTGGGAGGTTTGATCGGGAGGTGGGCGGGAGCTGGGCGGTTTGACAGGGAGGGGGGGCGTGGCTTGAGCGGAGGGACCCGCTACTCTCCCCCCCCCTCCCTCCACGGACTCGGGCTGGAGCTGGAAGGTAAGTTTAAACACACACACACGCAGGCACTCATTCATACACGCGCACACACACACACACACAGGCAGGCACTCACGCACTCATACACACACACACGCGCGCACACACAGGCAGGCACTCACGCACTCATACACACACACACACACAGACAGAGGCGGGCACACACACACACAGACAGGCACTCACGCACTCAGACACATACACACACAGACAGGCACGCACGCACTCAGACACACACACAGAGAAAGGCACTCACCTGCTTTCACTCCACACTCCTCCCCGCTCCCCGAAGCCTCTCCTCCTCCCAAAGCCTCCCCTCCCCATTGGCTCACAGCCACACACGTCACGCGTCAAAGCTAGAAAACACCATTCTCTGGTGTCTCCAGCGGCTGACGCGCGACAGCGTGTAGTCAGCTGTGCCGCCAGTGGGGACCGGGACCGGCTCGCGAGGATTCCCCTGCTGGTGGGGAACTCGCGACATTGCCGCCCGCGCCAACGAGCGCAGCGGGACCGAGGCCTTAGGCACTACAAGACGCTCACCCCAGTTACCCAGAAGTTCTCAATGCCAGTTCTCAAGACTCCCAAACAGGTCAACCTTTAAGGATATCCCTGCTTCAGCACAGGTGGCTCAATCAGTGGCCCAGTCAAAGACTGAGCCACCTGTGCTGAAGCAGGGACTGATTGAGCCACCTGTGCTTAAGCAGGGATATACGTAAAACCTGACCTGTTGGGGGGTCTTGAGGACTGGGCTGGAGAACCCCTGCAGTAAGGGTTAATTACTCTACACGGTTCAGCAAGCCATCCTCACGTGCCACCAATTAAAATTGCGGCTTCTACATATTGTTTGGAAGATGCTTCCAGCTTCCGCAGCGACTATCATCTTTCTGTTCTGGAACAGACAAAGCGCGATTGCCCTGCGCCCCCCCCTGCCGAGTACAAGAGAAACACTGTCCCCGTGCACCAAAGCCACGTCTGATTATCTCTCTGAAAACATGCCTTTTTTTTTTTTTGGATGGTGGCCACGCCTGCATTCTGCGCATGTGGAAATAGCAACACAGATAGAGGAAGCAGATAAACATCTACTGTGAATTGGCTTTTGTTTGCCGGGATGATAAATGGTTCCTGAGCAGGGTTTAGTCAACATGCTCCCGTGGCTAGAAACCTCACGTTGGTGCCACGGAGGAGATGGGCTGAAGAATGATACAAATGAAGGCACAATAGGATCATGTCACCGGAAAACACTACCCTAACTTTATTGTTAGAAATAATCATTTGTCATCTGTGGGGGGGCAACAGACAATTCAGTTCTTTTTTTTTTTTTTTTCCCACTGAAGAATTTCTACATGGGGGGAAATTTTGGGGCGTTAGATATTGAAACGCGGACTGACCTGTGTTATTGGCTCAATAAATACATGTAACATCTACTATTATTACAAATATTCCACTTGTGTGCTGAAGCGGTTTACCTTTTTGTGCATGTGTTTTATATTCTAAATGCAATCCACAGTCTGTACACAAAGAAGTATTCAATGGGACTTACACTTCAATTTTTTGAACCCCCCCCCCAGTGGATGCCCACCTGGCCCCCCATAAATATTCTCTGCCCTATAGTCTCTTTCCCCTATAACTGCCCCCCTTGTCTCTCCTACAGGCTCCATGTCAGGCTCCTTCTAACCCGAAGAAGAGACTTTAAAGGCTCAGGTAGACCTATATATCTTAAATACGTACTGTAGGGGTTCTCAACTCCAGTCCTCAAGACCCCCCAACAAGTCAGAGTTTAAGGATATCCCTGCTGCAGCATAGGAGGCTCAATCAGTGGCTCAGTCTCCGAAGCATGGACTGATTGAGCCCCCTGTGCTGACGTAGGGAATGATTGGGCCACCTGTGCTGAAGCAGGGACTGATCGAGCCAACCGTGCTGAAGCAGAGATATCCTGAAAATCTGACCTGTTGGGCGGGGGAGGGGAGGGGGGGGGGTCTTGAGGATTGGAGTCGAGAACGCCCTTCCCTAACTCCGTCCCACGCAGAAGGTGGGAAAACTGACGAATGTCAGCCCCGTAGCCTCAGAAACTTGCGACATTTCGCTTTAAAAACACACACACCGTACACATTCCCCTGCACACCCAAGTAATTTACTTACTATCGAATCCCGGCATCATTCTTATGCGTCCCCGGGTACGGTCGCCGTGATGGAGACCCTTCCTGCAGTTAACGGGGTCAATATTTGTCCTGGAGCTGAGGAGAGAACGCATAGATTTGCAGAAGTAGGCAGGAAATCCATAGCCGTTAAACAGAAATGCATAAAGGACGCTGGGGGATTACTTAACGGCATTTTTAAGCTAATGGCTCTCCATGCTCAAAAGTTAAGCTAACTCATCCAATGGCGCACAGCCCACAACTGTGCACTAAATGCAGCGACTCGGACCACCTCAGCAATAACTGGCTCTGCCCTTCATGCTGCCATCTCCACGCTGGCGTTTTGTATACGTCTGCCCGTGTCAATGATGAATGCAGATTGGGAAATCTATATTTATATCCCACGTAAACGGGGGCCGATATAAAGACGGAGAGGACGGTCGTCGGCGGGGCGTCCCACTCAGCAAACATATGTTGGAGTTCCTATCGAGTAAATACACACAGGCGTGTAGGTGTATCTTTATTTATATGGCGCCTACAACAGGGGTGCTCAACTCCAGTCCTCAAGACACCCCTCCCCCCCCCCAACTTGTCAGGTTTTAAGGATATCCCTGCTTCAGCACAGATGGCTCAATCAGTCTCAGCGTCAGCACAGGTGATTCAATCAGTCCATGCTTCAGCACAGGGGACTCAATCAGTGGCTCAGTCTTCGACTGAGCCACTGATTGAGCCCCCTGTGCTGAAGCTGGGATATCATTAAACCTGACCTGTTGGGGGAGGAGGGGGGGGGACTTGAGGACTGGAGTTGGGAACCTCATGGTTTACAAGACAGGGAAATATAATGCAGTAAGTCCAAAAAACAAAGCAGTGGATGCAAAGCATTGTGGGAAGCTCCTGCTGTAAGTGACAGCAATAGCCCCCACAGTAAGGTGCCGTTTGGGGCCTTACTAAGTGTGCTGCCCCCACACAGGCTCAGGACCCCGCCATACTGCCTGGGACTGATTTGTTTTTGGAGAACCCCCTTGGAGAAGCCTCACGTACCCCTGGTGGGAAACACTGTTCTATGGAATATTCCACCGTTACTATGTCTAGTCCACTTTACATGATGTCGGGTGCAGCTCCTTGAAGCAGAATCGCTCATTGTATCATCAGTGATACTATTCGGCCATAAGGTCTCTTATGGAACAGCACCATTTAGTGAGTATGGGCCCGTTGTTTCCAAGAGACATGTTTATTCGATTGGCCACAGATGATGGGAACAAGGGTGTAATATATACTCAAAACACAGAACGTGGTCCATAGGTCAAACCCAGGCCAAGTGTCTCCCACTGTTCCCAGTCAAATTCGTTCACATCCCAAACAGAAGAAACTTAACCCCCACAGCGGCTTTCACTCGGAGATAAATGTATATTCCGGGTTTCCTGGCTCCATCACAATCCAAAAATCCAACTTCCTATTTGTTTAAATTGACAGTTATGATTTTTTTTTTGTTTTAAAAAGTCATTTTTCTGACAGTTCCCAATGAATCTTCAGTGGGTTTCGGTGAAACGTCCCGTTTCTGTGTCTGGGCAGAAATTGGACGGGCGTAACCGTAAACATCTGAACGTACGAATTCCTGGCTTCTGAACAGGCAGAGTTCTTGTAGCCGTGTTGGCGAAAGCCAGGCTCTTTGCAGGTTGCGTTACCTCTCACGGCTCTTCTTTATTGCAGAATGTTGGGCTATTTGCAATGAAACTGCCTATCACCTGCCTCCCGTTCCCCAATCCAAATTAACCGACCAACCCTTTCTTATCTGAATCTTTTCCTGAACATTTATCAAACTGCACTGCTAGGCTCCTGGGCCTCTGGGCTCCTGGGCCCCTGGGCTCCTGGGCCCCTGGGCTCCTCCCCTCAAACCTCTCCTCTTATGGTTCATCTGCTTGGGCTTTAATACACAAGCTTATCTCCTTGGTTAAGATATGGAGACCAAAATCCAACATTCATTTCTGAGACATTGCATGTCCTGCCTGATTGGTTGCCCGCTTAACCCCTTGCGAGCTGGAGGCATTGAACAAAATCTGCAGAGTATCGATAGCCAATTCTCAGTGCTACTCACCCCTTCATTGCCAGAATGGATTACAGCACACATGTCTCACACAGGTCCGCAACCCTGCCTTTCCCCATTATCTCTTAGTATACCAAGCTTCCATTGTAGCCAGGGATTCTGGGTAATGACATGCAAATGAGCACACAGTGTCACTCTTTACTTCTTATCCCTTTTAACATGGATGCCAATAAGCGTATGCCTGCCGCATTACACAGCTTTATCAGCACAGCCTGGGTTAAAGAAGTGCAGAGCCAGTCATCCTACTCACAGACAGCTTTTATAACCATTTGGGTCTTATCCGTCAGTGTGAGGTTGGTTACTTCTTTAACCCAGGCTAAAAGTGACATCATGGGAATGCTCATTTGCATATCATTACCCAGAATCCCTGCCTGCAGTGGAAGCACTGTATGCCAAGAGATAATGGGGAAGGGCAGGGCTGTGTGCCTGTCTGAGACATGTGAATGTGCTCATAAGCGGCATTTTTATTTGCTAGACTTCTCAGAGATTGCTTAAAAGGCACGCGCGGATGTGTGGTACGTGGTGCAGTGATTTACTCACACTTTCTCCAGCACAACACTGCACGAAACCCAGGACTGTCTGTGCACCAACAAACACAAACACATTACACAAAGCCACACGTCACTCTAACAAGAACGGAATGCAGCTTCAGGCCACGACTACACGCCAATCATGGGACACACTTGCGTCCCCAACCGTGGCGTTTCCACATCGTCACATATGGCAACAAAACCGCACACTTTGGTGTAAAAACAATAGGGCAATAAATTATTCTCATTGGAAACACATTGCCAAACAACATGCAAAGTGCAGAGGAATAAGTGCGAGCTTCCAGTACGATTCCCGTCCTCGTCTCTTCCGAACCAAACCGCTCGATAACTCGCCAAGCACGGTCTCGACGCCCAGTCTGTGGGGACAAGACACTAAAAGACATTTTCCCTTTTCCTTTATTTATTAGGATTTCCCGTTCTTTGAAGGGTCCCTTTATGCTCATAGGACACTGAGGAAAATAAGCTTATTTTCAAACAAATCCATTTATTCCCGGACGGACTTGCAATATCGTTCTGCGCAATGAGTACAGTCGCCAGAGTCAGATAAAGACTCTCTGGGGGACCCTATGCACCAAGACTTTGGGGGCCTTTCCTCGAGGCGGCCCTTCTCTTGCGACATCGCGTTGTCATGGCAATGCGTCGCCATGTGACGTCGCCGCGTAAAGTCTGTTCCCCGAGGTTAACACCAATTCACACCGCTAATTATATGCAAAGACAACGTCCGTTAGTGATCTCATTGGCATAAGCGTAACGCCACGGGAAGATAGCACTGCCGCGCGTTAGCGTCACACAGCATGGCGTTAAGTCTGTCTCGCCCAAAGGCGGCGTTGCCACCTAACTGGGTTTGACCCGGAGACTCCGGGTTTCGGGCACTTACCTCCGGGCTACGGGTTGCCGTTGCCAATCTCCGGGTGGCGGCGAGGTGCGGTGTGCTGCGGCGGCGTCTCCGGCATTCTCCGTTATTCTCCTGCAATTCCCCCTCCAGCTGCAGTCAACATGGCTGCGCGGTGTCAAATGACGCCGCGTTGCCATGGCAACCAGATGCTACGTGACATCATGATGCTACACGGCGTCACGTTGCCATGGCGCTGGCCTAACTAACGCTACGTTGAATCCCTGCGGTAACAGCACCGGCGCTCTGGGGATCTGCGCTGTTACAGGGAACGCCTTTTTTGCATCTCATTAGCACGAACGCCCGTTATAATAACGCAAAGAATAGCCCCTAACCAGTGGCAGATATCCCATAAGGCTCGATAGGCTCGGGCCTAAGGCAGCAGAATTTGAGGGTGGCAAGAGCCAACCGCGCATGCGCGGCCGGCAACGTGATGTCACACATGGCAACGGAACGGCGCGGCGCTGCTGGTGGATGGCGGCACCAGGTAAGTGCCTAAAGGTGGCATTTTTTTAAAACCGACACTGCCCCTAGCACTTTAGGCTGGGGCCGCATGGCAGGCGGGGGCGGTCCCCAACTAGCAACTAGGCTCAAGGGGCGTCAAAGCAGCAATATTACATGCCCCCTTTTTAGTTTTTTAGCTTATTTTTATATGTAAAGCCTGTGACGATATATAATTCTACATTCTTACCTAAGCTGGCAAGCGTTTGGTGCTCCTGTTATACATCTGTCATAATCCTAATTGTGTGACTAACATAATGGCCGCCTTTTAGTTTCAATCAATCCTTAAGTGAGTGTAACTCAGCAGCTACAATGTATCCTTATATTACTAAGGTAACATTATCTATTGTTACAGTTTGCAGCTCAAACTGCTGGGAGTATTGGCAACAAATGATCACAAACAGGAAAGTGTTGCAAATATCTTGCACTGCTTGGGGAGGTGGGATAAACCTGCTTAGAAATCACAGGATGCTCAGTATATTAACACTCATTAAAAATGGCATTACAAGTTGAATAATAAAAAATAAACAACAGTCACTATTATCTAATACTACAGAACTGATTTATTTAAGAAAAAAAGCTTATAAGATTTCATGTGTTTTGCTGCTTTAAATATGTTAGGGGATTGTAGGGGAAGAGGAGGGGTTTCAGGGTTTTTTTGGTGTGGACGGAAGGGATAGGACCACTAGTCTCATCACTCGGGACTGAGCAGGCCCTGCCACTCTCCCATTTTTTGTTGTCATTGTTGTGTTACTTGTAGTGTGTGTGTTATAAGAAAAGAATGGTGAATGCATAAAAAATAAACAAACAAACCTTCATAGTGGGAGGAACAGTGATCAGGGAAGTGGAATTGTCTTCATGGGTTGTCAGAGCTGGTGGGGCGGTTGTTGATGGTACAGACTTAGCCCAAAAGTATCATGATTCGGCATATCCACGGTTAGTAACCACTGGTGTTGGTGTCCTCCTTAGCAGAGGACGCGGTACAGTTGCAGTGTCGGTCGTCCGACAGCAATGGAGGTCACAAACCACAGCAACGCTGGGGGTTCCCGACATGGAACCGGCCTGTCAGGGGGTTCCCAACCAGGTACGGGCCAGTCTGGAGGTTCCTAACTTGGTACGGGCCAGTCTGGGGGTTCCCAACATGGGACGGGCCTGTTTGGGGGTTCCCAACATGGTATGGGCCAGTCTGGGGGTTCCCGACATGGGACGGGTCCGTCTGGGGCTTCCAAACATGATGCGGGCCAGTCTGGGGGGTTCCTGACATGGTGTGAACTAGTCAGGGGGTTCCAAACATGATGCGGGCCAGTCTGGGGGTTCCTGACATGGTGTGGGCTAGACTGGGGGTTCCCAACAAGGTACGGGCCAGTATGGAGGTTTCTAACTTGGTACGGGCAAGTCTGGGGGTTCCCAACATGGTACAGGCCTGTCTGGGGGTTCCCAACAAGGTACAGGCCTGTCTGGGGGTTTCCAACATGATACGAGTCAGTCTGGGGGTTCCCAACAAGGTACACGCCTTTCTGGGTTGAGTTCTCAATGGTGTTGGGTTATTAATAGACGCTCTGGCCTTATTCCTCCAGCACGGTGCCAGCTGTCTTTGTTTGGCAGTAGGAACCTCTCCGGCGTATCAAGCCTACCCTACTCATGCCTTGTCTTAACAAAAACAGAACTTAACTCCATGCTTTGCAGATTCCCAGGGACATGATTTGGATAGATAAACGCAGGGGGTCCTCCTTATTGCTTCATTTATCATCAGACTGAATGTTTATCTCATTACTCTTTGGATCCTGAATCACAGCAGCAACTAATTTTTGGGTGGAGGTGCCGTACATACAAACTCAGTAACATACCTTAGCCTAATATCAATCAACGACTAGCACCCTCTCTCTCCACACCTAAAAGACCTTCTTAAATCACACCTCTTTATGGAAGCATATGAGTAGCTCCGTGGCTGATACTATACATCTCATACACCAACCTTGCCCCCTTGCAGACACTCTTACCAGAACACCCTCCTACTGTCTCTGTACATTCTCCCCCCATTACCACTTAGATTGTGAGTTCTTCGGGGCATGGACTCCTGTCCTATTCTTATTTTTATTCCTAAAGTGCTTATTCCCATTATGTGCTATATTGTGTCACATATATTACTCAGGGTTGCCACCTTCTACTAAAGGCCGACCCTGAAAAAATGTTCAAAAAAACCCGAATTCCTTTGCTTGGTGCGACGGCGTCTCCCGGCATCCTGCTGCAACTCCCCCTCCAACGGCAGTGAGCATGGCTGCGCGGCGTTGCCAAGGTAACGTGACGCCACATTGCGTCATGGCGCCACGTAGTGCCCCGTTGTCATGGCAACGCGGCGCAGCCATGCTCACTGCAGTTGGAGGGGGAGTTGCAAGGAGAATACCGAAGAATGACAGAGCCGCCGTAGCACGCCGACACCCCGCAGACACCCGGAGATTGACAGGCTGAACCCGTAGCCCGGAGGTAAGTGCCCGAAACCCGGAGAGGTGGCAACCCTGGTATTACTGCAGTAACACGCTATGTACCTGGATGGCACCATATAAATAAAGATATACATACAAATACGATTTTAAAATGTATAAACCCAGGGGGTGCCACACTCCCCGCGCCCCTAATTCCAGCACCCGCACCCTCCTTCTTTGCACCCCAATTTTGATTGATCTTTTGATGTATTGTATTATATTTGGATATAACCTTCATTAAAGTTACACTCAATAAAATGATTAAACAGCACCAAGAATGATGTGTGTGTGCTTCATCTTATTATATTCAAAAGCGCTTACCCAAGTAGCACCCAGCGGCTCTCTCCTTCTGCTCGCCCCTTTTTTACATGAGTGTGAAGCATGGGGGTTCCCCCCATTAATATAAAGTTGCTGGGAGCGGTAGCAACGTTACCGCCATGCGCTGAAATCGCCGGCATCACGTGGGCCAATAGGCGGTCACATGGAATGACAGGTTGGCCTGCGTGGCACGGGAGATTTCAACCGCCATTTTGTTTTCCAGGGACAGGGGGCAGGGCAGGGGCGCAAAAACATTTTACTGGGGTGGGGTGGGGTGAACGGCTTCTTTAACTTAAACATGTTCAAAGTGAGAGTGACCAGGATATACACAATCAGCGGGAAAATCTTCAGTAACTTCCATTTCCACAAGGGAAATCAACAATTAACACTTTTATTCAGTTTAAAAAAAAATATATATATATATATATATATATATATATATATATATATATATATACTTGGGCAGAAAACAGTCACAAACCTCAATACACCCGGGTATACCCGAATTCGTGGGACTAGCCGAGCTCGAATAAAGTGTGTCGCCAGTGTATATATATATATATACTTGTGAGCACCTTCACATATCTTAGACAGCTCTGCAACCCTGCTTTTCGCCATTATCACCTAGCATACAGTGTTTCCACTGCAGCAAGGGATTCTGGGAAATGACATGCAAATGAGTACACAGTGTCACCTTTTGTCTCAAGTCCATTATTACATGTAGCCCTTAAGCCAATGCTCCCTGTTTAAAACACAGCTTTTAAACATAGCCTGGGATGATATGCAAAGCCAGTGAACCCACTCACAGACAGACTGTTTAGACCTTTTTTGTCTCATCAGTGTGAGATTGGTTGTAATGGCTTTGCAATTTGAGACTTTGGGTAGGTCTTCACCACACACTATTTAGGTTATGGTGGGTGAAAAGGTGTCTAAAAACCCTCCACCTTACAGCATACAAAAATATTACTTGTGCATATATATATATATATATATATATATATATATATATATATTAATACATACAGTGCTTGGAAATCACCAAAAAATTCTACAGCCGAACCAAAAAATATAATCGCCACTAGTTCCAGCCCTAGAACAGCCAAAAAAACACACATGTCCCGCCCACACCAGCAACGTTTAATAAAAATAAAAAATAAAATAAATCTAGTAAGAACAATTCGTTTTTGACATAAGTTTATTTATGTATTAAATTAAATTATAATAAAATTAGTAATGGTTAAGTGTCGTGTGGTGTGTGTGCTGGGTGTGGTTGTGTAGTGTGTGTGTGTGTGTGTGTGTGTGTGTGTGTGTGTGTGTGTGTGTAAATGTCGGATTTAGAAAAAAAATCCAGATGTGAATGACTAGTTTCCTGAACCCCTTAACCAGTGTCTGGATGCCCCCACTTCCCAATATTTAAAGCAGCAATCTCGCCTGGGCTCTTACCTGGTCCGCAGTCCCTCAATGTCCAGGTACCCTCATTCCGCAATGTTATACATTGGAGGGTAGGTGTTCCCTACCTGTCTTCTGGGTTAGGGGGGGTTCCGATGTCTTCCATGTGAAGCTTGAGTCAGATCTGGAAGAAAGCAGTATAGGTTATTTCGGTGAAGTATAGGGCAGTTAAGATATATAGAGTAAATAAGAGATCCAGATCCAGAGTGTGAGACAGAGAGGGTGTGGGTGAGAGACAGAGAGAGTGGGTGAGAGAGTGTCGGTGAGAGACAGAGAGAGGTTGAGAGAGAGAGACAGAGAGAGGGTGAGAGAGAGGGTGAGGGAGAGAGAGCGAGACAGAGAAAGGGTGAGAGAGAGAGACAGAGAGACAGCCTCCCGCGCACGCTCCTCCCTCTCTCTCTCTGTGTTGCATCATCTTCTTCTCTCTTCCCTCCTCTCTCTGGTCGTGCCTCTCTCTGGGTCTCTCCTTTTGTGTCTCTCTCTCTCTTCTCTAATCCTCCTACTCTGTGCCTCCTCTCTCCCTCCCTGTCCTCTCTCCCCTTCCCTGTGTCTCCCCTCCCTTGTCTCTCTCTTCCTCTCTCTTCCCTCGTCACTCCCCCCTCCCTGTCTCCCCCCTCCTCTCTGTCTTCTCCCCCTCTCTGTCTCTCCCCTCTCTCTGTCTCTACCTCCTCTCTGCCTCTCCGTCCTCCCTCTGTTATCTGTCTCTCTCCCCTCTCTGCCTCTTCTTCTCTCCCCCTCTCTTTCCTCTGCTCCTCTCTCTGTCTCCCCCTCTCTCTGCCGGTCTCTCTCCTCTCTGTCTCTCCCCTCTCTGTCTCTCCCCTCTCTGTCTCTCTGTCTCCCACATCTCTGTCTCCCTCCTCTCTGTCTCCCCCTCTCTGTCTCCCCTCTCTGTCTCCCCTCTCTCTGTCTCCCCCCTCTCTGTCTCTCCCCTCTCTGTCTCCCCCTCTCTGTCTTTCCCCTCTCTGTCCTCTCTCTCACCTCTCTCTGTCTCTTCAACCTTTCTATGTCTCTCTCTCTCTCAACCCTCCTCTCCTCTGTCTCTCTCCTCTCACCCTCTCTCTGTCTCTTCACCCTCTCTCTGTATCTCTCTGTCTCTCTCTCTCACCCTCTCTCTGTCTCTTCTCTTCTCACCCTCTCCTCTGTCTCTCTCTCTCACCCTCTCTCTGTCCTCTCTCTTTTACCCCTCTCTTGTCTCTCACGTCCACACTCTCTCACCCACTCTCTCTCGACCCTCTCTCTTACACCCCACACCTCATCTGTCTACACTCTGGCCTGGATCTCTTATTTACTCTATATTCTTAACCTAAATGCCTACTAGACCTCACTGAATAACTTAACTGCTTTCTCTCCAGATCTAACTCACGCTTCACATGGATTGTTGAGATAAGTTATCGGAATCCCCCCTACCCCAGAACGAAGAGGTAGGGAACAACCTAGCCCTCCAATGTATACATTTGCGGAATGCGGGGTACTCGGACATTGAGGGACTGCAACCAGTTGTAGAACCCATGGCGTGAGATGCGCTTTAAAATATGGGAAGTGGGGGCATCCAGACACTGGTTTAAGGGGTTTCGCAGCAAACTAGTTCAGCATTCTGGATTTTTGCTAAAGCCGGACATTTTACACACAGGACACACACACACACTAACACACACACACACACACAACACACATACACAAAAACCACACCCACACACACACCACACGACACTTAACCATTACTAATTTTATTATAATTTAATTTAATACATAAATAAACTTATGTCAAAAACGAATTGTTCTTACTAGATTTATTTTATTTTTTATTTTTATTAAACGTTGCTGGTGTGGGCGGGACATGTGTGTTTTTTTGGCTGTTCTAGGGCTGGAACTAGTGGCGATTATATTTTTTGGTTCGGCTGTAGAATTTTTTGGTGATTTCCAAGCACTGTATGTATTAATATATATATATATATTATATATATATATATATATATATACACAAGTAATATGATTTTTGGGAATGCTGTAAGTTGGAGGGTTTTTAGACACCTTTTTCACCCACCATAACCTAATGTGGGTGGTGAAGACCTACCCAAAGTCTCAATTGCAAAGGCCATTACAACCAATCTCACACTGATGAGACAAAAAAGGTCTAAACAGTCTGTCTGTGAGTGGGTTCACTGGCTTTGCATATCATCCCAGGCTATGTTTAAAAGCTGTGTTTTAACGGAGCATTGGCTTAAGGGCTAACATGTAATAATGGACTTGAGACCAAATGTGCACCTGTTACTCATTGCATGTCATTTCCGCAGAATCCCTTGCTGCAGTGGAAACACTGTAATGCCTAGGTGATAATGCGAAAAGCATGGTTTGGCAGAGCTGTCTATAAGATCATGTGAAGGTGCTCAACAAGTTATATATATATATAGACCTGGCGACACACTTTATTCGAGCTCGGCTAGTCCCCACGAATTCTGGTATACCCGGGTTGTATCTGAGGTTTTGACTGTTTTCTTCTGCCAAGTGCATTGGTTTTTTCCGGCAGGGATGTTGAAGCATTTTATTCCCACTGGCTGCAAACTGCACATACTATATATATACTGCATTACAATTCATAATTGTATGCCATCCTGTAGACACGCGGAAGCATTGCAGCCTATAAATCCTAATCATATCATTTAACAGATCACACAGCCCCGCCCATCAGCCAGGCATGTACCCATCTGGAAGGCAAATGCAAACGGGCTTTGTCAGAGGTGAGGAGCGGCGCATTCAGTATCCTGCCAGGTACATACCGGGTTATGTGCTATCAGAAAGTGTGTCGGTGCAGTATATATATATTTTTTTTTGTGGTGGTAATCAGCTTAGCTTCCCACCCAGTTAGAGAGCAGAGTAGGCCTTTATTTTGTTTATTTTGAATGTTTTGCCTTGTTCAAGGACAAACAGGTGCAATAAAGCAGGGATTTAATTTCACCCTAATCGGTCTCCATGAAATATACCTCTGTACACCTCTGCACACATCTTGTTACCTAGGTGGTAAAGTTGGGAAGTGTTGCCCTTAATTTAAAAGGGGTCCCGAGACTGCCTGTGAATTTTTTGGTGCTTTTGTCTGCAATAATTTCCTGCAAATCAAGCCTGAGCAAAAAAAAAAAGAATTCATGTGTGCAGAAGTGACCAGATTTAAAGACTACAAATACAGGCAGGAAACTACACTGCACTGGATAAAGGCCACAATGCCCACAGTTTTTTGACTGGTGACTGCAACAGATGGTGACCCACACAAGGTAACTGAAGCTGTGAACCAGAGTCTATCTCCCCACCACTTGTGGTGAAGAAAAAAAAAACACTGGGATTTTAAAATGGCCACGCAGCTGAAGTCAATTACAGACTCTGCAAAATGGGGAAGAAATGTGTTCCCTGGTGTAAGAGCCCAGCCACACTGGAGCAGTGTCCTTTTCACCCGCAGGCCCACACAAAATCCAAATGTCCCGCGGCCCCAACTACCCATTACCCAATTTTGCACCTTCGTAACAAGGCCCCAATTACATTTACTCCTCCATTCCCCTGCCTATTGGCCCCCAATATATTTGTAAATTCCCACGCAGCTTGGACCTCCCCACACATACATTTAAAATACCCACCCGCAGTGCCACACCCCCATACATTTTAATCACTTCCCCCGCAGACCCCCAAGTACATTTAAATTCCCCGCAGCTCCGAAATAACACAGTTTAGGCCTCCACATACCAGTTAAATGCCCTCGCAGGCCCCCACATACATTAAAATTCCCCCGCGAGGCCACCACCATACATTACATAATTCCCCGTAGGGCCCCCCACATACATTTTAATTCCCACGCTGCGACCCCCGGTGTATCACATTTAAATTCCCCCCCGCAGGCCCCATATAAATTTTAAATTCCCCCCGCATCAGCCAGCAGGCCCCCCACATTACTCAGGCCAATTTTCCCCGCAGGCCCCCATATACAGTTCAAGTTGTCACAACAGGAACCATCCGAGAGCAACATCAAGGCTAAACACATAAACTCATGATGTTACCCCATCAGGAACTCCCCTATAGTCACCCGATGTCCTCCGCAGGGCCCCACATACACCTGATTTCCCCCGAAAGTCCCCCCCCAACATTCCACCCGATTTGTCCACGCGCCCAGGGACCCCCGAAAGTAACAACCGCTGAATGTCCATCCAAGGCCCCCCCTCAATGTCCCCCGAGATTCCCAGCGCAGGGCCCAAACCTAACCCCGATTTCCCTCCGCAGGCCCACCAAATGTTAGCCCGATGTCCCCCGGCCAGACATCAAAATACACCCGATTTCCCCGCCAGCCCCACCCATACTCGCTTACGCATGTCCCCCGAGGTCACCCATTACCCCGCAGACTATCGATGTCAGACCCACAGGCCCAAGATACCCACCATTACCTTGGTGAAGTGGGGAAATAAGCGATAGTTTATGGTCACGTGGGTTTGGGTCGAGTCGTCGTGTGTGTGATGTCTTGTTGGAGTGATCGCGTGTGGTTAGGTCGGTGTGTGTGTGTGTTTGATCGCTGTGTGTGGGTGTGATGTGTGTGTGGTGTGTGTGGGTTTTTGTGAGGGCTTGTGTGTGTCGCTGGTGGGAATGCCGGTAGTTTGTTTTCCGAGAGGCTCCAGGGGGCGGGTAGGATGAGGGGTGTCGGGTCTATTTGTCGCTTTGTCACCCTCCCCATGTCTCTCAGTTTTTTTTCCGGCCCCCATTGGTGCCCACGGGGCGCCCTTTTGACCCGTTAATCCTTAGCGCCTTTTCTTCGACCCCATGTTCAGCGCTGTGGGCCCTGTGCACACTACCCGCCGTGGACGTCTCTGGTCACAGGGGGGGCTTTCGTGGTACGGCCGCTTTTTTTTTGTTGCTCGTTGCCGTTGGAGTGTGGGGCTGTGCCCTCCCCCCTGCCCGTTCTTTGGTCCCGTGCGTCGTTTGTTTCTTTCTGTGGAGAGATTCCGGGGTTGGTGCTTGAGTACTGACAGTGGCCCGAACTTCTGGTATGAAGTGAGGAGTTTACGAGCGTTCTTCGGGCTGAGCAACGTGAGTTCGAAAGGAGTGACGGATGATCTTACATCGGTGGGCTGTGAGTGGAGTGTGTGATGAGTGTATGAGTGAAGTGTCTTGGTGGGAGGTGTGAGGAAAGAGAGAGTGTGTGCTGTCGTGAGGCGTGATGGTGTCGTGTGTGTGGTGTTGGTGTGTGTTGTGTGGGGTGTGTGTGTGTGTGTGTTGTGTGTGTGTGCGTGTGCCTGGTGTGTGCTGTTGGGTGTGTGTGTGGGTGCCTGTGTGGCTTGTGAAAGCAACCAGACAGTTCATCCCCCCACACACACTCCTACTCACCACATAATGCTCTCACTCACTCGCACACACGCTTATCACGCACGTTCGCTCAAAAGGTTCGTGCATCGACTCAGCACAGCACACAAGACACACGACTGACACTTACACACACATCATCACAAAGCATGCACACCACTGAGCCATGACCGACATTTCACACACACAGAACACACACACCACATCCTCACAAAAACTCACAAGACCCCACACACCCTACACAAAAACACACAACACAACCAACACACACAGTCGCTATTTGTATGACGTGTGACGGCGCGAGGGTACAATTGAAACGGACTGGCCGTTCTTTCCCCTTGTGATGACTCTCTGTTTATCTGTTCTCGGTTACTATGTCTGTCATCACTCCTCGCATCACAATCTCACACTCTGCGAAGAGTGGTTCGGTTATGGCGGGTGCCCCCGAGACCGGGTCGGGGCCCCTTCAGCCAGGATATCCCATGACTGCCCAGCGTTCTATTTGACTATCTCTATACCCTCTTTATATGCGTTAATCTCTCTCACTCTTCGGTCGATCAACCGTTTCTCCTCTCGTCTTTTTGTCTAGCTCACCGTCTCTATGCTATTTTGTCTATAAAGTATCTTATATGGGTTTCTCACCTTCTCACTCTATTCTTTGTCTCACTCGGTCTCGGCGTCTGGGGTAGTGTGTTTTGGATACTGTGTCGCCGGGTTGTGCGTGTGTATGTCTGTGGTGTGTGGTCTATGTTTGTATGCTTTTGGTAATTTGTGTGTATCTATTAGCTATTATCTATATCTCTCTACTATATATCTATAATCTATATATTTATATAGTCTGCCTGTGTTGGGTTAGTATATATATACGCTTGTGGAGATAGATATGGTGTGTATATTTATTTCCATCTTGGTGTCTGGTTATTAATAGTATATAGCGTTTTGTGGCTATATCATAGTGACCGCTGGGCTCGGGCGCCAATATGAAACTCTGTTCAGTCCCCTGCTTCACGCGGCTCGGTGCGCTTCGCTAGTATGTCATAGTGCACCCTGTGACCTTCTTACTTTTTATTTGCTTTGCTGTTAGGTTACTGTTACTGGTGTGTGTATATGCTCCACTCGTGCCCCCTGGCGCGCCATGCCACACCCGCCCCCTGTACCTGTTGTGTGATTTTTTGTGTTTGTGTGCTTTTTGTTGTCTCTGTGTGTGTGTATATCGCTCTCTTCATGTTTTTGTCGCCTCTCTTGTGTTGTGTTCTCTCTTGTGTGTCTTATATATCTTGTTTGTCTCTCATGCTCTCCTCTCTGGTTTGTCGTTTGGCTCTCTCTCTCTGTGTCTCTCTCTCATCTCTCTCTCTTGTTCCCCTCTCTCCTGTGTCGCCTCTCTCTCATCTCGTGGTCGGTCTCTCCTCTCGGTCTCGACGTATCTATCTGGTGTTCTTCTCTCTGTCTGTGTTGTTTGTCTCTCTTTCTGTTCTCTTTCTTCTCTCTCGTGTGGTCTCTCGTGTGGTGTCGCCCTCTCTTGTGTCTCTCTCTGTTGTGTTGCTCTTCTCTCGCTGTTCCTCTCTATATCGTGTATCTCTCTCTTGGGTTTCTCTTCGAGATGGGTTCTCTCCTGTTCCTCTTTGTGGTGTCTATCGAATCTATCCCTGTCAATCTCTCCCTCCCGTCTCTCCCCTCTCTGTTCTAGTCTCTGTCTATACATCTCATGTCTCTATGTCCTTATACCACTATATTGTCTCTACGTCACTCTATTGTCTCTCTGTATCTCCCCTACTAGGCTCTTACCGCGTGGTCTCTGACAATATCTGAGATCTATATTCCGCGTCTGTTCTACCGTATCTCTTGTCTCTCTGTCTACTCCTCTCGTCTCTCCCTCTCTCTGTCGCTCAGTCTCCTACACTAATATAGCTGTTTCTCATCATGAATGGCGCTCTCCCTCTAGGGACTATCTATAATATCTGTCTATCTATAATCACACCTCATCTTGGATTACCCATCTGAACCTACGCCCTCGTCTCTGTCTAGCCCACACTCATGTGTTCTCTCCACCTTGTGTCTCTCCCCTCTCTGTCGCGAACCTCTTGTCTTCTCTGTTCGTTACACCCTGTCTATTTCTATCCTATGTTCTCCTCCTCCTATCTGTCTCTATCTCCACTCTTCATCTTCTTTAACTATCCCTTCTCTTCGTACTCTCAATCTATCGGTTGATCACCCCCATGATCTGCTATTTCTACCCTATCTGTCATATCGCGACTCTATGTCTCTACACACTCTATCTCTCCCCATCTCTGATGATCCCCTCTATGTCTCTCACCTACTACTTCTATCTGTCTCTCCTCCCCTTCTGTAATACCCAATATATGTATCATCCCTCTCTGTCGCATGTCCTCAATCTCTGTCTTCCACTATATGTCTCTAACCTATATGTATCTCAAATCTATCTGTCCCTCACCCCTATCTCTGTCTATCCCCTTCTCTCTGGCTATACATCGATATTCTCACAATCTAGGTCTAATATCTACATCATCTCAGCATCTCTTGCCGAGTCTAGCTACTATCATCACTCTGTCATCTCTCTATCTCACCTACGTCTCTATATCTCACCGTATTGAGGTATCTCTAACCCCCTCTCTCTATACATCTCAGAGAGAGAGAGAGAGAGAGAGAGAGAGAGAGAGAGAGAGAGAGAGACACACAGAGAGAGAAAGAGAGAGAGACAGAGAGAGAGAGAGACACAGAGAGAGAGACACACAGAGAGAGACACACACAGAGAGACAAACACAGAGAGAGAGAGACACAGAAAGAGAGACAACCACACACACAGAGAGAGACACACACAGAGAGCGTGACACAGAGAGAGAGCGCGACACAGAGAGAGAGAGTGCGACACAGAGAGAGAGAGCGACACAGAGAGAGAGAGAGCGACACAGAGAGAGAGAGAGAGCGCAACACAGAGAGAGAGCGTGAGAGACAAAGACAGAGAGACGGTGAGAGGCAGAGAGTGAGAGAGTGACAGAGAGAGAGTAACAGAGAAAGAGAGAGAGAGTCACCCAGTCAGTCATCCCACCCCTCTCACACATACAAACACTCTCACAGAGTGTGAGAGTGTGAGTGAGTGAGAGTGACAGACAGAGTAACAGAGACAGAGAGAGTCACCCAGTCAGTCA
The DNA here is from genome assembly GCA_036426205.1 of Ascaphus truei. NCBI lineage: Eukaryota > Metazoa > Chordata > Amphibia > Anura > Ascaphidae > Ascaphus > Ascaphus truei. The sequence continues at coordinate 1,810 of WSYH01009091.1, read as the reverse complement.
TCCCTCCCCTCACACTCTCAGTGAATGTGTGTGTGAATGTGTGTGTGAGTGAGAGAGTGTGTGTGTGTGTGTGAGAGAGTGTGTGTGAGAGAGTGTGTGTGTGTGTGTGTGTGTGAGAGAGTGTGTTTGTGAGTGTGAGAGAGAGTGTGTGTGTTAGTGTGAGTGTGTGTATGTGTGTATGTTTGTGTGTGAGAGAGGGTGAGTGAGAGTGCATGTGAGAGAGAGCGCGTGTGAGAGAGAGCGCGTGTGAGAGTGAGAGCGTGTGTGAGAGTGAGAGCGCGTGTGAGAGTGAGAGCGCGTGTGAGAGTGAGAGCGCATGTGAGGTGTGTGAGGGGTGGGATGACTGACTGGGTGACTGTTACTCTCTCACACACACTCTCTCACACACTCTCACACGCACACACTCACACACAGTAACTCACTCATGCACAAACTCATACACACATACTCATACACACACACTCTCACTCTCACTCATGCACACACACTCACACTCCCACTCACACACTCACTCACACTCACTCACACACTCACAAGAAACAGAGCTGCTCAGGAAGTCCCACTCACCATCAGAGGTATGTTGGCAACATCTGGGGTCTGCGGGTGACATTGGGGGCCTGCGGGGGTATGTGGAGGCCTGCGGGGGACATCGGGGATATGTTGGGGTCTGCGGGGGCATCGGGGTCCAGCGGAGGACAGCCGCACGGCCACACCAACCTCCCCGATGGGAAACATGGCCGGACGGGGACACGCTGGAACCAGAGCCCACCAAACAACTTTGCCTGCCTGCCTGCACAACCCCCCCCCCCACCCTGCCCCCCTGTGCACGCGCCCGCCCTCCAGTCCCTCTACCTCCTGCCCGGCTGCAGCCATGGGGACGGGAGTCAGAGCTGCCAGGCAGCACGGGAGCGCCGGGAACCCGGGGGGGGGTGGGGGGAAGGTACACGCGGGCAGGCAGCACGGGAGTGCAGGGAGCATGTCACACACCCAGCATGTCACACACACACAGCCAGCATCCGTCTGACACAAGTGGGGCGGAGGTGTGGGGGATGGTAATGCATGAGGCAGGGAGAGTACTTACTTCTTCAATAATCAGCCCTCTAAAGGTAGGCGGACGTCACTGCTCCTGCTCATATAGAGCAAGCCTCCCCCTCCCCCCCCCTCAAAAAAAAAAGTCTTGGTAGCGGGCCAACCCGTGTCAGGTCAATCAAATAAGGGGATTTTTTTTATTTTTTTATTTTCTCGGCGGGAGCAGGGGAAAATTGAAAGAGAACCGCATGCGTTGCCGAGGCGGCCATTACGGATCACCACCTAGCCAAATCTGATCGCTCCTGGCGAGCGGATTTGTCGAGCACTGTATATATATACACAGATATAAAGATATACATGTGTGTATGTGGATAGATAGATAGATAGATAGATAGATAGATAGATAGATAGATAGATAGAAAACCTGGACTGTAGTGAAAACCCAGCACAGATAGAGCAGAATCCTTACAAAGGGATGGTTTCTCTGCTCTCCTGGGTCATTACCCTTGTGTGCTATGGAAATATTTATGTCCAGGAATAGAGGTCTTGTCCCCTTGTCTTGCTGTCAGCATACATTCCTTCTGTGTGCATCAAGACATCATCTTTTCCTCAGGTCAGCCCAGTTGTGGACTAGGGAAAATCTCTGCAGTCTTCTTTCTCCTTATGTCAGCCCAATTGTGAGATACTGTAAGGAATCTCTTTCCTGTGTCTCACATGAGGCTTTTTACAGAGCTCTGATTAGTCCAGGTGGAGACTAGTTAATTGAGTGGCTGCAATCGAC